>WIXG01000589.1:0-35227 GCA_009869945.1 Mesaphorura yosii
CAAATTTTTCCAAACCCATACTTGATGAATGTCTTAAAATTATTTCTTTGAAGGAATTGGTTCTTCGGAAGCGTGCTATGTGTTGTAAACAACTTTGTCGCGAGTTTAACCGTCGCGTGCTCAGCGCTGACGATGGTCGCCGTAAGTGCGGATAGGTAAGATGAAAATCGAAATGCAATTTTCAAGTTTCCATTCACTTTGATGGATTTCGGGGTTCTTCTATAGAGTTCAGCAGACATTCTTCCCACTTTCTCCTTCTCCCACGTGCTTGCTGCTAAATCTTTCCTTCTCGCATGGTCGCATGTTGTCATCTTTCCTGTTCGGACTCGCATGACTGATCCCTGTTTCCCTGTCGGCGTTGGTGACAGAGTTGAAGTTTCGGTCGCTCTTCGTTACACGCGAATTTACTTTTTGTCGCAGGTATATAGCCATTGTGCGTCCCTTGGAACCCAGAATGACAAAAGGAATGGCGCGTCGAGTCATTGCTGTGATTTGGATCTGTTCAGCTATTATCGCATTTCCTTGCTTAATTTATTCAGAAAAGTTTGACTTTTACGACGGTGAAAATGGGAATTCGACAAGATCCGCCTGCATCTTGCGATGGGAGCAGGGAAAGGACCCCTTCGACTCCGACATTGACTTTGCGTAAGTTATGAGCGACTAGACATTCACAAATTGGCAAACTAAGAACTTCAAGCGCAAGGCCTAAGGCGTTGGCTGTTTTCGCTGACGGGTTCTGCTTTGTCTTTCAGGTACAACTTGTGTTTGCTCATCATAACTTACGTGTTGCCTGTTACAGCCATGTAAGTTCTTTTAACAATCGCATTTACAGTTCAATAAATTTTTTCTTTATTTTAAGTCACGAATATTCTTTTTTTTTTACTGTTACGTGCTTGACTCGGTGCTTCGCTGATGTCACAGGGGTGTGTGTTATTCGTCCATAATTTACACGTTGTGGGGACACAAGCAAATTGGCGAGACCGCTCATACGCTGAGTAATTCAATGGCGTCAAAGAGAAAAGTAAGAAAAACTGGTAGCCTGCCATTTAAGACGTCACAGCTCACTTTGACGATAGCATTTCTTGGAATGGTCTCAAGGGCCAAGCTGAACATTTTTATTTACAAATGACATTCGGGCCATTTCCTTCCCTTTCCAGATTGTGCGGATGTTTGTTTGCATCGTGTGCTGCTTTGCTGTATTGTGGTTCCCTTATCACGCGTACTTCATCTACTATTATTTCGACCGGTCGATTGTGTACGAGGAGTGGGTTCAGCACCTCTACCTCTCCTTCTACTGGCTAGCGATGGCGACCACAACGATCAACCCAATCATTTACTACTTCATGAACACACGATTCAGAAGCTACATCCAAGAGTTTATTCTCAAGTGTCTTTGTTGCCGTCACCCGAAGCCACCGCCAAGACGCGAGTTTGGACAGAGCGAAATGGGAGCCAACCCCGCGCTTCTGAGACACTGCAGCCAGTCGTGCTCAGGTACTCAAACTCGGTTGACTTCGCTCACACGTAACTGACACAGATCTTTTTATTGTAATTTATCATTTAACGCGAGTCTTTGTGTGAGAATGTGTCATTAATTAATTCCAGGCGAAGACGGTCTCCCTCACGCAAATAACAAGCACAAGACACTGGTCACACTGCGCAATAATTACCAGGAACATGATTTTGAAATTCCGCTCCAACAGCTCAAAATAGATGGAACGTCCACGCTTCAGACATAATCGACGCCCTGCACAATTGAGCAAAAAGGGCGTGAACCTTGCGCCCATTAGCGCTGGTTATTTAGAACCCTCAATGATTCGACGCATCCGGCTTACACTTTTGTGATGGAAATAATAATGTCAACTGGTGTCAATTGTCAAGTATTAACCACTTTTATAGGATGACTGTTATACTTTGCTAGACAAGCACAAACATCGATCTCTTGCAAGCCTGGGCATTGAACAAAATATTTTAAGTGCTTAATTAGAAAAATTGAAATACGATGAGTTTATTTTGTGTCTGAATACAAATGCAAAGTGTAATAAAACCCAAACACTTAACCTCAATTCCTTTATTCAACAGTTTTGGCCTTAATGAAAATGCAGTTATTCGGCTGGAATTAGCGTCCGACTTCTCATCACGAATTCTTTAACTTGAAATGAAATGGATACGTGAGAAACTCCAAAGATTGAAAGTGAAATCCACGTGAAAAGCGAAAAGCATGTAGACTGATGGCACATAAGACTGCTTTTGGTGGGCATCTCGTGCAACGTCTTGTTGCCTGCTACGCATGCTGCCACATTTGAACCAACGTTCATCAATCAAGCAAGCATTGCGTTCAGTAAGATTATCGATATTTTCCTTCTGCTTCTACTTGCTTTAGATGAGTTCCGACCTTCTCCAATATATTTTATTCATCTCGGATAAGTTACACAAAATGCCGAATAATTGAATAAACATGACTTTGTTCCTTGTTTCGGTTAATCCTGTAGCGTGAAGGCTATCTAAGCAAGTAAGGTCATTGCCAATTAGTCTCGTCGTCTGTGGACACATTCTCGCCTCGTTTGAGCTTCGAGATGATCTACCAGAAAATGATACAACTTGTAATCGCATATTACATAACCAATTCAACAGTTAAATTCGTGACAGACGTACTTGTTTCAGCCTCGCGATTTCTTTCGATTCGATGTTTCTCGTGGGCCCGTTCGTGACTTGCTTCACCCGTGTGGCGTACGATAGCGAGACGATTGTCTCGTCTAAATTGTAGCTTGCCGGTGAAATGTTCACAAACATGAGCGTTTTCGCGTTTCCGCCGAGGCAATCTTGCATCAACAGCGTCAATTTGTTATTCCTGTTGCAGACAACAATTTGTAGACAAGTAAATTCTAAATAAGGATCCGGAAAATTCCCCAGTCATAACTTCAAGTGAGTTGATGGTGTGATTGTTATGTGCACAAAAAAAGACAGAAATTGGTCTCGACTGAATAGATCACCAGGTCGAGTGAATTGGGGGATACAGAAATACCCGTATAGTCAATAAATACCTGTATGGCACAAAGGACTGGTCAGTTGTGAGTGCATTAATCACATCTCCGAAAGCAGACAGAGATTTATTGATTGCATTCGCTTCTCGCAGTGTGTCTGCCGAGGCTCCGGATTTTCCAATTCTCTCTGAACCGGCAAGATCCAACAGACTTATCTAAAACAAACAACGCAAAATTAAGACTCTTCAAAAACTTGCCGTGCCTTGTTATTTCTCGATATCTGGCCGTGCCGCCGTACTGGCGGACAACACGGCCTTATTACGTAATCCAGAACTCATGGGAGCTTGTCCACCACACGGACGAACGAGCATGGATCAAAGGAGAAGGAAGTATCAATACCAGAGTTCAGAGGCAGCTCGCCAGCTCAGTCGGATATTCGGAGAGGAAAGAAAACAAGAAGAAAGAACTGCCTGCTCTTTACAATCGGTTCACTTCGTGCTTGGCTAAAGGCCTTTCAAAGCTGACAAAAAAGATATTTATTTCGTCCGCCTTTATTTAATTCTTGTCTCAGTGGCCGGAAAATGTTGTTTATTGACCAGCTCTCCTAATTTGGCCACCGTATGCAACACAAACACGCCGATTGTGTAGGCCACATTAGAAACTGAAAACTGTGTAAACGGAATGTCATTTCTATTGGGTAAGAAAGCTGAAAGCGCTAAGGTGCGTGTTGTGGAAAGTCAATTAGGGTCTTTCACTCCAAATTCCGTTCCGATAAGTTTCAATTTAACAACCTCTGACACCGTTTGTTACTGCTGCCAGAGAACGTACCTTTCCACGCAAGACTGTTCCATTAACCTTCGATGTTGTCTCGATTAAAAGGCCGATAATAAGGTGACTGCGGGAACTTTTATCGTTCATCCTTGTCGAGGCAGTGTGTCTGCTGGTAATGGCTTGTCGAAACACCTTCTCCAGGCTGCCGCTATCCTCCGCCAGCAGAATTCTCGCTCCTGAAAAGCAATGAAAGTTGAGGTTGAGTGCTGTCCAAATAAAATCATTCACGCGTTTGAAGAGATTAAAGACTCAAGTATCAAGTTACTCCGCTGAAATGTTTCAGGGAACAAGCTCAGCGAGAGATTTCTATTCTTTAAGCAATGTTCAGCACTCGTACGAAAGGTTCTACTTTACCGGCATGGCATGCTGACCTGGTTCAACCCAGTTTGGCTCTTCCTATAGATTCAAGTATAAAGACTGTAAAAACCCGTGGAGATTTGTTTGAAGTTCACCACCGTTTTAGACGACATGTGACAATTAAACGAAGTCTTAAACCTGACTTCCGCAATTGGAAAAATTGAAAAACTTTTGCTGAATCCTTTCGTCTGGTTTCACTCCTGAACCCCACTCGTCCATTAATTACAAATGTAATTCGAAAAGTTTTAAAACTGAACCCGGTTTTAATTATACGTGTTCGACTTTCATGGTTTACGCCTCGCCTGAGTCTACATTTTGGGCTTTGAAAGAATGAGCAGTTTTGATTAAGAGCATATCAAACCTGAAACCCAAACTGTGCCTCTGCGGTCCCGTCGAATCTCCAGTTTTCCTGTGGAGTCCTGAGCTTCCATTGTGGGCAGATTGCTGCTGCCAGTTGAGATGGGATTTAGCAAGTCGATGAGTTTGTCGTTGTACAGTTCGAGAATGTAAAATGAGACGACGGTTTCGTAGGTCTGCGACATTTCGCTTGCCAGCGCGAAAACTTCGGCGAATGTTCGCGGAGCTATTCCCGGGTGCAGGTCGTCTCCCAGAATCGTGCTGCGTATGGACAAGGAAAAACTCGTGTTAGGCGTAAGCTTTAATTTCATGATTCTTCGGCGGAAATTTCACTTACTAAGTTTTGCCGCTTCCAGTTTGGCCGTACGCACAAATTGAGACCGAGTACCCGTCAAATGCAGACTGGATTAGATTCTGGAAATAAAAGACAGCATCGGTGTGTCTGAGATTCCGGTTAGTGCTGCATTGTGCTAAAAGGCGCTTGGATAAACTACTTGAGGGCGTTTTTAATCCTTTCTCACAAATTAATTGTCAATAACAGATCGATCTGTATTTACCTTCGTATCCGCAAATATTTGTTCTTGAGTTTCTTCGGGCATGAAGACATGATCAAATTGAAACTCTTTCTGCCCTTTTGCCGTTTCAACTGTGACTGTGTAATTGTCTGAACACCTGGCAATTACTTCATTGTTCTTCTCTGATTTTGTAAGTGGTCGAATTCTGCAAAACACGCGAATTTTTCCCTTCAGTTCTTCGACCATGTTGTGGTACTTTTTCCTGAGCACTCGCTCCCGATTAAAATCTTCTTGCAGCACTTTGTTTTGTTCCAAAATGGAGCCAATTTCTTTCTCAAACTTAGAAAACTTTTCAAATGACTTGGATTGTTCCTTCTCGATCTAAAGTGAAACATTAGCAAAAGAGTCAAAGAGTCATTCAGCAAATTAGTGAAGCAGTCACTCGGTCGTGAAAAAAAAACAATGATGGGCCCCTTACTTTAACGTGCAGAACGTTCAAGTCATCCTTCAAACGCTTGTTTTCCTCATTGAGCGTGTCCACGTCCAATTTGAGCGCTGTGCACTCTTCTTCCCTCGCCAGAAAGCATTGCTCCATCATCTCCATTCGACGCTGGGATGTCTCAAGTTGATTCTCAAGTGAAAGGACGCTCTTCTCAGCACTAACACGAGTCTCATGCTCGTTGCCTAATTGACTTTTTAAGTTGGCCAGTTCTGCTTCAAGCTGCGTGATCTTCAGCTGTGTCTCCAACTCCTTCGAGTGCAAGTCATTGATAAGCGCTCTCAGCTGTTTGATCTCAATGGTCGAGTCGGATGTGTTGTGAGTTCCAACCTTGTACGTCGACTTTCTCCTCAGTCGCAGTTCGTCCGAGGTCACGCTCATGGTCAGGTTGCTGTTGTTAGTTGCGACGCAGGGCGACTCAGAGCTCTCTCCGCCCGCACGGCAGTTGGTGGCGTTTTGGCCATAGCCATTCTCATCGGGAGGCGGCTCACCGTTGGCGCTGAAGTTGTTTATGCTGGCCTGCGTGGTTACTGGCTTCTCAAGACGGTACGTCGTGCTGTCGGAAATCCGTGCGGATAATTCTACTAATTTAGCTTTGAGAGTAAAGTTTTGAAGAGTCAACTCGTCTCGTACGCGCTCCAGTTGGGCCTGAAAAGCATCCAGAAGACGAAGTGATGAATACTGTCATTTAATCTAACGCGTTCGCTAGTGCAGCTGAAATGAAAAAGTCCCACGAAGCCTTAGATGGATAACAATCAGAATTCAATTAGAAGCGAACTGCAGAACAAACCCCCCATCGCTTAGCTCGCCGTTGTGGAGATTATATACTTGGACGCAAATGACACTGTGTGCCAATCGTCAGACCTTTTTTGTGATTATTGTCATCACAGTCACCAAAGACAAGAATCCTCTGGTGAGATGAAAAACCGACCGGAAAAATATACATGAAACAAAATAGCATGCTAAGTTGGAGAGGCTTAGGCAAATTAGAGAGCACCTAGGTTTGAATGCTTTTCTGGAAGAGGCGTAAGTGGCATTACCAGGCTAGAACTTGAGCATGAATGAGTCGAATAAAATTACAGTTGACTGTCAATTGTGCGGACTTAAAATTCTCTTTTCTATAATAAGCAGAAAGTTGAAAGGTGCGTTCCAGGAACTAACTCAAGTTGACACTCTTGTTTTAACGAATGGACGCCCAGAGAATTAAATCAAATGTGAACGAGCAAAGAGCGCAGAGGCAAACTAATGATATCACTTCAAGAGTTGCTGTCTGACAGATGAAAGATAAAAGTCGTGAAAATGACTGTCATTAGATGAGCGTTTCAAGACTTAACTTTTCGCCTGATTTGTGTCTCAAGCTACTCTTCAGAATCGAAGCGGTATGGTGCTGAAGACTCAATAAAGGTCACGATCGCGGAAAGGGTTTAACTATTTTCGCGTTTTTGACGAAGTGGACATTCTTTAATGCCTTAAGCCCTTACAGGAATCTTTGTCATGACATTTCTTGCAGAGAAATCTGAGAACGCGTTCCTGTAATTATGCACTGGAATTGAAATTAAGACTCCTACACAAGTATGTTGAGAGATTAAGAGACCAGGCTAAAATTAATGAAGTTCGCTGAATTTATTGAGTTCCCATCGAACAAAGCAAGACTTCCTAGGAACAACGCGCACTCTTATTTCATGCCTTGGACGATATTTGATGGTGGGGCTTAACTGACGAATGCGTTCTAGATTGAATTGGATTCGAGATTGAACAATAGCGCCCAGTAAGCGTCTTTTGTTCTGTTTTCTCCAAATAAACTAGTCTGGGCTAGGTCTACACGAAGTGATGCAAATATGCAAATTGTTAAACCAATTAGCAATGTAGTACTCAACAAGTAGGAGCAAAAATGAATGAATGATTTAATTAAAACATTCAAGCGTGAAGTTTATCAGCCTCAAGCTCCGGTGCGTCGAGTTCCGGAAGAAAACATCCTAACGTAGACACTCTCTCTCTCTGAAACTCCCTGGAAAATGTTTCTATATGTACTCTACAACTCTACACACGTGTGTGACGTAAATCTTCAGTCATTTGCCAATTTGCCTTTTCATTTTTCATTTGATCCGCATGCCTGCTGCTCGGCCCGAGTGTTGCAATATGAGAAATTAGAATATAATGGGACCTCCTCGTTTCATTTCAGCTGCATTGTTATTATGCGATCCATTACGCAGATTGTGAAAGAAAAGACGGATTACTTCTTCGTTCATGCATGAAAAGAGTAGACTCGTGCTTTGGCTCATTCCCTCCCCAGAGTCAAACTCGTCTCGGAGCATTTCGTACTTCTTCCGCAGCTGATTCAGTTCTTTGCGGGTCTCGCGATGAGCGCAACGCTCCAGGTGCAGCATCGCCAGCACGTCGAGTGGACTGCGACCGTTGATGGTAATTTGAAAGTTGGAGTTGTGGCCCACGGACTGGCCAATCTTGGATGCCGGGCTGTGCAGCTCGTCGTCATTCAGAATAATTTCGCTGCTTGTACCATCCAGTGAGTCTGGCTCCCCGGAGTAAATGTTGTCTGAAATCCAATTCAATTTGGATTAGATTCACAATTAGAAAAAGGCATCGTTCATTATTCATCCACCTGACCCGCTTCAACCGACACAAAAGGGGCTCAGTTGAGTACTGTGGGAAACGAGCCTCTTCTCAAATTATAATTATCACTCCGCGTACTCACAAACAATGCAATTCAACGCTCAATGCCGTGCTGCGTGCTCTTAACTTAAGTTCTGATGCCTGACACGCATTCGGTTAGCCAAAAGTTTTCCACTTTGGCTCGGCTTTTACAACATAATTACAAATTTTGCGAGAGGCCTTTTGTTCATTCAGGCTCGAGTACACCAGAAGGCCTGGCACGGATCAGTACAGTGCGAATGAATGAGCTGAAAGAAATGCAAAGTACGCGAAGTTTCCTCACACCGTTGGCCACAACGGCACAAAGTATCTGTGCAGGCGTTCACGCATTGATGAGCATCATAACAATAACTCTTTTGTCAGAGACGCTAAAACCTTTTAAATAGCTAAGGTCATGAAATTATTTTTCCACCGCTTGCATTTTATCTCAATCCATTTGGCCATTCGCAGAAATTGTAAACGGTGTGGCAACTTAACTTGTTATGACAAAAGGTCATTATTATGATGTGAGGCCGACAGCGGATAGCAGCGATGCCGTAATCTCGTTCTACTCTGCGACTGCACTTTGCTCAATGCTGAACTCGGCCGAAAATGAGGTAATAAAAATCATCACCTTGGCATCTCAAGATTCAAGTGCATCTCTGAATTAGCGCAACGGCTTCCTTCCTTTTGCCTTGAGTAAGCCTCTTATTCCGACTCTATATTTATGATTTCCGTATGCCAGTCCACCAACTCAGCAGCAAGAAACAGTGCAGTGCGTTCATCGAATTTTGCAGGTGTGCGTCTGCGCCAAAATTAATCACTCGATGCATCACTAATGTGCTGTCATTAATCGTCACGTAAACGAAGACTAAGCTCGAAATCTCCATTCATTTGCCATCACAGCCCGAAGTGAATACAGTGCACAGGTGTCATAATAATTTCACGGTTCGTAAAGATAAAAATGGGATCAGAGTCTAAAACTCCTCGAAATCATTCAACCCATAATTGCGGAGTTCAAATTTCTCGTTCTCGTGCTAAATGAGAGCCTGAAACCTCTAGAACAATGAACAAAGTAACGGTGTTGCAGACCTAGACAACGAGCACAACGGATCCACCCACACATTCACTCTCGTCTTACTTCTTAATCATTCATTGCACGAACGCGGTGTGAAACTAAAGCACTAACGAGGCACACTTGTCAACCAAAGTTCACCACCTGTCACGCACTCGCAGACGCAATTGGGAGGCGTGACATGGCGTGCCGTCTCGTCGCGTGTGCTCGTGTGTATGGGACGCAGAACGATTACTGTCTCGTCATCGACATCTCTGCCATTGTCATGTTATCGAATAGACGATAGCAAATGCAACAACTCTGGATTATTCAATTGACGTACCAACAAATTGCATTTGATGCACTCAGAGCGTGCTTTCTTTCTTTTCTTCTCTTTTCGTGTGTTATACGTGCAATCTTTAAGCTTTTATTATGCAAGTATGGCATGCGTTACTTTTATTTTGTCATCGGTTGCACGGAGTCACGACATCGGCCAAACACGCCATTTGTGTGTCAGTCTGCCGAAGGAACGCTAAATTTTCGTAATTTAAACTCGATAACTTAGTTGTCATTCCTAGTTGCTTTTCCGCATGTTGATATGTTAACCAAGGCTGCAAAAATTTTTATCATAAAGCGGACTCAATCATTTACCTGCGGTAATCGGGATAGCCTGCTCCACGTTGCTGAGTACGTCAATCTGCCGCTCCAATGTCACGCACATTAGGTCGAGGTGCTTCATTTGCAGGGACAGAGACTGACTAGAATTGTTGTTGTTGGATTCCGACCTGCGCAAAGCAACGAAATTATGAGTGGAAGTGGGATATTTGCAAGTGTGTTAAAATGCATTAACACGATTTCGTGTTTACTTGATTTGAATGGGCATAGAAATTTGAGGATGACTGAATTTTACGGCACGCCAGCCTGAATAAGTGCACAGCGTTCTTTCGGAAAATGGTAAATCTCGATGATGCCCTGTCTGTCCTTATTAATTGAATAGTTTTTGCAACTCATGCCGAACGAAAGCACTACAAACACATTTATGGCTTGCGCGTGTTTGCAGCTCTTCAAATTGCAACTCGATCACAACGCAATAAATCTTTCAATTGTACTTTCTGCATGCTACTCAAAATTTACGACATTTTTTCTGTGTTTTTGTCATTTCGTATAAATTGAAATTATTTCTGCTCCTGTTTTCTAATTCCTGTGCCCAATTTCTCTTGCCATTTCTCTTAATTCACAAGCTGGCGACAAATTACGATTTTCGGAGGATCACACAAGGGAAACAGATCCAAGAGACGCGTGAGTCGTGAGCGTTGACACGAGACGGAGAAAAACTGCCGACTCGAAGCGGTAAGAAACGAGGAAGATGAGCAAAAATAAAATGCTAAGCAACAAACCCGTCATCGAGCAGTGCGATGGTTGACATGCGATTTCGAAAGTCTAAAGTCTTCATTTTGCGGTGGAATGATCGTAAAACTCAATTACACAAAGATTGCCGGATTTTGTGTTCACATCCACGCAGGTACAACAAAACACTTCACTCAAGGTCCGGGACGACGCGATGTTTGGTATTTTAGAAGCATGTCTCATGTCGAAATGTCTACCTCTGTAAACACAAATTATTAATCTGCCTGACCCTTACTCAGATGCTCAGACAGACGCTCTTCAACGGAAAGCACAAAAGTGTCTCCGCAGTTCTCCAAGAACTCTCCAGAGGCTCAAATTTCTATCTCACTCTGCCGTAGTTACGACCACAGCGATTTGAAACACAACACCACTCCACTCTTCTGAAGACGCGTGTGAATCTGGCGATCCGCAAGCGTAAATGGCACTTCAGCCGCGCAAATCCTATTGGTAAGATACACCACGCCGAACGATTCATACATTCGATTATGCTGAGATTGAATTTAAGTGGATTAATGCAAGCGTGGAGCAGAGGAGTGAGGCAAGAAAACTTCAAACCATGACCAAAATAATAACACAGCAGCCTCCAACGTGCGAAATGATTTTTAAAACTACACTGTACGCCGCACTCCTGCGTTGTAACGTCTGATAGTTCAGATTGTATGTAATTTAGAGGGATGCATGCACTGACATTGAAATCTTGATTAAAAGGAGAAACACCGCCTCACGAGTGGCTGCTCTGCACTGAGCCACAGTGACCACAGCTTAGAAATTATGTGCCACCATAAAATATTTCATGAGGCGCACGATTGGGACTGACGAGAAGTGCTAGCTCGGTGACAAATTGCTAAGTGTCTCAGACACGTCACAATGCAACAAGAATAACCGCAAAAAATTTAATAAGTGAAACTGTTTGGCGAATTCGAGTGAAATGGTATGAAGATGGAAATTAATAATGTCACGAATTAAGAAAACTCTACTCGAACGTGTGTCTCGTGGATTGCAAATAAAACTCGAACTCGACAAGCATGGACTGAGAATTTTGCTCGATGATACAGAAATCGCAAGAGCGGAACAAAGTCGTTACCACAAATGATACTTGCAAAAACGTCCGTCTCGTGATAACAGCGCAGGTGCACTGAGACAATCAAACCAAGGAGTCAGGGATTTAGCTGAAATAATTTTTCGCACAACACACAAGTCAAGAACAACGTATTGGGTTTTTAACAGCTGTAAATAGAACTATTATCGGTTCAGTGCAATGTAAACAGCGTGATTGAGAACAAAAGCTGTAGCGTAATTTGATATTGTGAAGGTTGGCAGTGGCAAAGAGGCGAGGACCTATTCACGGTTCGATTTTGGCTAAAAAAGCACAACGTTGCTAAACAGGAAGCTAAGCGATTCCCTTTTTACAGTAACAATGACAATAGGATCAAAAAGATGAATTGAATGATACTGAGGCTAATTTACTGATTCAGGCACGACTGTACACGGAATTCGAAGTGCAACATAAAGTCGTTTACACACGTTAAAGGTTCCTTGCTTAGCATGAAATGATCTTGAGGCTTAAGTAGTTAAATGCAGGTGGAAGTTCAGATTTAATAAACGTTTAAATTTAGAAAGAATCCTCGATTGGCTGTGGCGATGATGACTGACTGACCGATGCTTTCGCTGATTTTCCGCCCTTGTTCACCTATAACACTTGCTGCCTGAGAACATGAGACAGCTGTCAATAATGCAAGACGCATCTTGGCGTTGACCTCGATGTGGTCCATTTGAAAGAGAGGTTAGATCAATGATCAGCCAACTCGCAGCTGCCAACTTTAAGCTGCCAAATCGCGAATCAGTACGCCATGGGCTAGTCGCTAACTGTAATCATTGTACTTGGCTACGAATTACGATAACATTTGTAATTGTCGTGAGTGTTCATGCAAACGTGGGCATTTAGTTCAAAAATTGACGCAAAACAAAGCAGCAAAGGTCTGACGACCATGAACTCTATGAAGACATCATGCAGCGTAATTGAAAAAAAAATCAGTTAGGATTTCACACCGGTCAAAACTCAACTCAAAACTGTCATAGCCATCAAGTGCGAATTTTTAATTATGACGCACGCGACGCAGGACAGCAAAGGGATAATTAAGGCTTGAGACATGTAATGAGATGACAATTTAGCACTTAACGCCATGCATGCTGTGTCAAGTGACGTGGTGACTGATGAATGAAAGTCACGGCAGCGTGTGTCTCACGCGAGTGACCCGGGTGATAGTGAGAGATACAACGTTTATTGTTGTGCGCAATTGTATAAATGAACACGCACTTGGTTGGTAGTTCTCACGACGAGCTCGGCTTGACGAAACGGGGTAACTTCATCTCGACTTTGGTTAATGTTGATAGTTAACTGGTAAATCAAACTTGAATAATATTGCATCGCGTCGATGACAACAAACGATAATTGCTTGTGTTTGTAAAACAAAGCCGCACGCACACTGCTACTGCTGACATGAGCTTGAGTTGTAACGGATTAATTACGGTCTCGGATTTTGTAATCATGCGGTCTTTCCTTTTTCTTTCAACGATGAAATCTGACTAATTTCAAGAATATAATCGCATAGAGTGTAATTAATGCCGAATAATAATTTTTGACTTTTACCCATTCTCATGCTGTTTCTTGATGGTTTCGGCGAGCAGACTTCGCTCCAAGCGATACGCATGAAGTTTTTGTGCCAATTTGTCCTGTTCTCGGCTAAGTGATTCCTTCAAGAGAACACAGTGCGGTTTTCGTAACAGTCCAATAATGAAGGCGTACTTCTGGTGCCATTCCTCATCCATCGGTTCGAGACTTTTGCCGCAGACAATTGCACTATCGCCTTTCACAAGAGAATGTGGCTGACCACCGTGAAGTTCACAAGGCTGGGGGAAGCCATTCAGGGGGGCCGTCGCCACTAAGTCGGCATTATTATTCTCGTCAAGCGACGCAAAGGCCACATTTTTATTCAGATTGTTTATCCCTCGAACGTTTCTGGCGTTCACCGCCTGCACCGACACTGGGACAGGGTCTGAGAGAACTTCAAGCCAATTCTTGCTGATAAGGTTCTGACCTTTGTTACTTGAAACAAATAACTGTGGATTTGTGAACACATGCTCCTCTGCACCCATTGATCACAACGAAGCTCCCAATTAAACTGGCTTCAAAATCTGAAATCTCACTTTCAATTCACTAGATCCTTGATCACAGCGAAATGTTGCTGCATCGAGTCACCAAGACAAGTAGCTCAATCGAATGCATTCTGCGTGTTACTCAATCACACAATTACGCTGAATAAGACTGATTGACTTTTACCAGTGAAGCCCCATATCGCAAACACAAGCAATGATTTCGAATGATCCTTAATTGAGGGTGCGATGTACACAAACAAAACGAGAATTTCACACTAAAAGACCAAATAATTTCAAGCGCCCCAGCCCTCCTCTTATAATTGAGATTAGGCTGATGAATTTTATTAGTTGAACTTAGCATAGAAAGGAGAGAACAAGGCACGCGTGTTAAATTGTAATATAAAAGGAGAGTTGTGCTCATTGCTCTGTTCTTATCTCATGGTTCTTAACTTAATAAGTCATTGCAGGTGCAGTTATGAATTGAGATGAGACAACAATACGTAATGCGTTCTATCGCCTATTGTTCATATTCATCTTGGCTTTCACTAAATGATCTTTAGGCTCTAAATCCTGTGGTACGCATGTTAGTTAAAAGGTTCACTTCCAGATTTCTCAATGGTAACGCTATACAGAGATCATAATCTAAGCTATGCTATTACGCTACAAGTTTAACATTCCTTCAAACTCACAAAATCAGACCAACTGTGAAAAGCCACCAGGCCATGAATTTAAGACATTTTCGCATTAAACTTTGCTTGCTTAAACTCTCGCTTGGTTATTTCACAGTTTTACAAGCCTAAGCGGCTGACCCAGTGCTCATGAAAGAATGATGACTTTATGGTAATACTATTTGCAGTTTCTAGAATTTCAGTTAATGGAGTCATGATCTCGATGTGCTCGACAAGAACCATTACGCCGATTCATTTCGTTCTATTGCTTTCTAAAGAGCCTCCGTTCATCTGGTAAAAACCCGAAATGGTGGTTGGGCGACAATAAAATTGCAGAACAAGCGTCTCTACCTTTACTACGTTACAGATGCATTCCTTTATATTGCAAAATCAGGTCAACTGCGAAAAACCATGACGCTAAGTAGCTAAGGCATTTTCGCATAAAGTTGTGCTTCATTGTTTTTACTGTTGTACAAGCCAAAGTGGCTAATCAGCTAATCGTTGACTATGCTGAGAGTTATGTCTTGATGGTAATATCTGCAGGTTCTAAAATGTGATCCCAAAAAGCGAATATTTGTTCCGTATTTGGCTGGGTATCTGTACGAATCATTAAAGGAGTTATTGTCATTTGAGTCAGTGCAGCGCAAGCAAGCCGTCCTTTGTCTTCTACGGTCGATGCTCATCTCGTGGCGTAGCGAGTGAGAGGGCAACGTCTCTGGCGGTCTTAGATCAGGACTGCATTGTGAGTCGAGTAATGCTTGTTGCTTGCTTGCGTGTGCTCCTCTTCGCCAATGGTACGAGCAAGAAATGAAATTCGTACAACTTTACGGAAGAACAACGCCGGGAATTGCTTGTCGTGTACAACATTGGTTTGCTCTATCCTCCGTGAAGTCTATTTGATGATTTCACATCAGCTTCGGGACCCACTTCCTAAGATTACCAATGTTTTAATCTACCGTGTTATCAGTTTTAAAATTAGAACTAAAAGTAATTCTAGTGGTGGCTGCGGTGCTTTAGATAGTTAAACCCACATTTCGTCAACTGAAATCACATTGGCTTGTTGATTAAGGTAAGTCCATGCCATTGATTTAATTTGTTAAATCACCGATTCAAGAACTCTAAACGCTCAATTGGTTAAGATACTAAAAATTAAATCAACAATCAAACCTTGAAAACAGTTGTGATTATTCAATTCCAGCTGGTCTTCGAGTCCTACCCTGCCAACCTGTTTACAAATTGACGATGGCCACATTTGAAACTTTACATAATATGATGAAAGAGTTGAACATTGGCGGAAGCCCATTGCCGGTTAAACTTCCAATCTATTTCTCTAACAAGCCATTTGAGGAGTTTAATGATTCCAATTACACGTGGGAAACCAACGAGCAGATGATTCTAATTGTTCGTGCTCAAGAGAACAAGAGAAAAGCGAACATGGAGGCTGGAGTGTAAGTGGCTGCGGGGATTCTGTTTTTTTCTGATATTCCAAAATTTTGATGCTGATTCTCGGTTGTGTATTCCACACAACAGAGTTGAGGATGATAATGTTCAAATTGAAGGACAACCCTTGGAATATCCTTTTGATCCAAATGAAGACTTTGAGGCGGCTATTAGGACATATGCCCCAGAGTGTTTGTTTAAGGGCCTGGACTACAAAGAGCTGCCAATGAACAAGATTGCATTTGACATCGAGATAGCCCGGTACGGTGTATTGCTAACCACTAAAGTCGAGAAAATTTGCTGCACTGGCACTTCTATGTTGATGATGTTATTTCAGAAAATTGCAGCTTGAAATAAACTCACGCTTCCGCTACAAAGAATTTGCTCCAATTTACATTGCAGTCGATGTGCCTGCCCATCTTAAAGTGCAAAGCCTTTCTGAAGGGGTAAACGCGACCGTTGGCGTAATCGGATGCTCCACTAATGATTACAAGTCCCAGTTTTCAGTGTTGGGACCGGACACACACCCAGAAAGCAGTTTTCCACTTGACTATTACGTTAAAGACAATAATAATATTCCACCAGTCAAGCGTCAGGTTCATGCGGTTTACGAAAAGATTCATGGAGAATTTGTCTCCGAAGGGAAAGTCTATCTTGAGTTTCTCTGGAATGGTGGAGAAAAGATCTTTGAGCATCCGCCTGACGAATCGAACGCGAAACTGGTAAGTGCTGAATTCCCCCTTGAGATGCTGACGATTACCGATGCTAATAATATTCTGAATGCTGTGGTGTATTCTAGGCGATAAAGCCTCGTGGAGGAGATGCGAGTCCCTCATTAAAGAAACTTTGGGAAGAAGTTGAATTACTACAAGGACTAATGGAAATCCTGAAAACTTATTCACATACTGATCTGCAGAACTCCACTTGCAAAGATTTCACAAAGGCTTCGTGGATATCAGAATTTCCGGATGAATTCAATGTACTTTTGAAGCAGGAAACCAAGCCTATTTTGAAGAAGGATTCTGGTCAGTCGCACATTCAAACACAGCCCTGACACACAGTGATTGACTGAGGTTAACTAACGATACCCTCCTAGACTTCTCCGATTCCTTGGAGAATAACCTGGGTCACGCTGTTAACAGTGAAAGAAACAATATTGATTTCATTGACCGGCTGTGGAAATTAATCGCAGACAAAGGTACGTTATAAATTGGACGGTTTGCTTGTGCAGCCCAGCTTCAATTATGAGCAACTCGCATTTACTTGCATTTAGGAGCTGATTTGACCTTTATCTATGAATGTTTCCATTCTGTCCTTTGTGAGGTAGAATCTAAGAATTATCGACCACAGGTAAGCCTTTTACATTCAAGTCGATTGTAAAATTTTAAAATTTAAAAGCAATGGATTTCCGTGTTTGACAGCTTTTACCTGGCGACGAATCATTGTTTAACGCCGCCATCAAGGATCTCACCAGCACGAAGGTCTCCAATTTTAGATCTGTGTATTCGCCCAAACTCGTAATACCACTCAACACTTTAACAATTCAATCACCGTTCCACTGCTAATATATGCTTGCCAATTTAATAGGCCCTGGAAATGGCTATCGATTGTGGTCTCAAGAAACTGTTCAAGGACTACACATTCGTATTCAAGAGTAAGTTGAGTGAGATCATTCGGGTATTTGGGCCATTGTTGGAAAAAATTACTTTAAATATTCTCGAATCATGCATGAATCTAGTGTGTCATTTGGTTGAGGTCCCAGAGTTGGACGGGTTTAAGCCAGACGGCCACAAATTGGAAGTATCGTTCACATCTGTTAAGAAGTTGCATTGCGTTTTGGAAATTTTGTGCTTAGTCAAGGAAAGGTTGGGGTTATCGATGGAATGGCTCGAAGCATATGCCCGTACTACTTTGAAGTATTTACGTAAAAAGGAGCTCGACTGGAATCGGGTCTTCCATTTCCCAGCTCGTATGCATGATTTGAAAGCTGTTATGCAAGGGTAAGAGGAGCTGCAGATTATTATTTTGCGACTTGTTTCACTGCATGCAGAACTGAACTCATTATTTGTCTCTTGTCTTCTTTGGTCAGGTTGCTGCCCATTTATTGGAATCTTTATATAGAGGACAAGAACCACTTCGACCTCACACGGACCTACATCACATTTTCCAGAGATTTCTTTCTTGGACATGTTTCGAAATTATTCAGCAAAGGTGTGTGTCGTACTTTCGATATATGCCTGCCACAGTGTCTAACATATCTCTGACTATCTTTTTAGAAGGAACCCTTAAAGAAGGCTACTACATTTACATTCGCCGAGCAACGGTTCCAAACTATCCCGAATCCCTTCCGCGTTTTAGGGAAAAGTTGAGTCAAGAAGAAGCAGCGAAAGATCCCAAAGAAAGCGGAGATTGGAGGTTAACTTGATAGAAGTTTCTATTGTGTTTCATACTTTTTTTTTAGATTTTCGTTACATTACAGTGTTAAGTAAGTCTAGCATACGAAGTGCATAAGATTACGTAAGTATTTTTACAATGAACGAATAAAATTGATTGTATTTGTGCTAAAGCGTTCAAACTTCGTTGTATGTTCAATTTGTTGTTAGGTTTTATTCAAATAACTCTACATTTTCTCCGTGGGTGTAAATTTGGCAATAGAACACGTCCACCACATGGAATAGTTGAGAAAACATTAGAAAGATTTGTACCGTTAAAAATACTTTGCACTGCTATCGTGGTTTTCTTAATTTATCCGAAGGTTGAGTTTGCCATGCAGAAAGGAATCGACGCACAGATGGATCTCGTCGGCGCGACGCACAGGCAGCGATTACACTTATTCGTTGTGTACCACAGAGACCCCACTCGGCACGGGTTCGTATCCGCTGAAACATATTAATATTATTATGGGGCGAAGACCGGAGGAACACAGCCTCTTGGGTACTTACTCTCGGCGGCGGAGACGTAAACTGCTCCAAAGACGTAAACTACAAGCAACAACAGCAAAACACGCCTGTGGTTGTAACTCATCTTTTCTCCACGTTGTTTGTCGGAATCGTTGCTGGGACTAAATTCTTAAGGTTGTTTCGTAGAGCGAATTGCGTGGAAGACTAAAATCTTCTGCGTTACGGCACATCATTTTATAGCCATTGACTTTCTCAGTTTCCAAACTGGGCTTGTTCTCGAATTTTACGCTGAATTTTGGCTGTTAGCATTCATTCAGTTGATTCGCGCTTGTTCTTCTCATTAACACCTCTTGATCTGGTTTTCACTTTCTTGAACCCCTGCAAATGCGCGTGGCTCACGACTTGTAATCAGAAATTATAGAGGAGAAATTATTCTCACTTGAGCCTCGCTTGGGTTTCTAATCTTCATTGGCTCATTGTGAAATCCCAATTACCAGTGCTTATTGAATGCTGTGAATTAAAAGGTACGCGGGATAACGCGAAGGGAAAATGAAACATTAGTCGCTCATAATCTCACACTTTATTTCATCTAAATCGTAATCAGAATTCGTCATTACGGGGTGCTCTCTGATGACAACTTTACATGAAATCGAACTGTAGTTTCTATTGACGCATATATATGGCATAAGTGCCTCACAGAAGCCATGTAGCTAAGCAAAGCATAGCGAAAATGACCTTTGACCTCTACACGGAACAGTCTTCAAGTCCAGTAATTCCTATCTTGAGTAAACCTTACACACTAGAAGGCTGTGTGGTCTATGAATACATAAGGCACTGGATTGCGTGAATGAATGGGCTTAGTTGTTATGCCGTTGAGGTTAAATTCTTATTCAATTAAAATCTCTTCTCCAGTCGTCTTTTTACTCATGGATTTCCAGTTGTTGCAAAATGGAGAACAAACTTGGGCTCCTTTGCATGATTCTTCTCCTACCAACAGCCTGCTTTTCGATTGCGGCAAATAAGAGTAAGCTCATATCATGGAACTGGTGGAGGAAAGAAGTTGTTCTGATTTGGTGAATATCCAATCTGTTTGTGAACCTCGTCCATAGAAAATTACAAATCCGGGGAGAGGTTCGTGTACGAGCCGTACGCACGTGTGAAGAGGCAAGCGGAGGCAGAGCTCAGTGAACACATTAGGGATGTCATTCAACACTTCAAGCAGGAGGACCCGGTTGGAGTGCCAAAGAACTTTGAGGGGCAGATTCCCGACCCAATTCCGATTCCGAACTTGGAGCATGACTTCTCGGGAACAAAAATGGCTTTCGAAGGCATAACGGTCCACGGTTTGAGGAAGTTTCGGTTGGAGCACGTCGTCTCGGATTTGTCAGAATTAAAGGTGCTGACTGGGCCAGTGGGCATAGGTACAACATAGTCTGATTGGATTTACTTTTTTTGTCAGACATCGGTGGCCGTGTCCATGGACGAACTTAAAGTTTTGGGGAAGTATGCACTTTCTTCGTGGTTCTCCAGCTCCAAAGGCAACTTCAATCTGACGATCATTCGACTGCGTGCTGACGTTGAAACTTTCTTAATCGTGGATGGTGAAGGATTCCTCCAAATTCATAATATTAATCTGGATCTTAAATTCGAAGATATTCAAATGGATTTCGAGAACCTCGGGTTTCTGGGGAAGGTGGTCCAGGTAAGTGTTTGCAGCTTTGCGATCTTTCAGAGTTTCGCTAAAAGATTGCGTTAAAATTGTCAACCAGGGGATGGTCAACTCAATTGGAGGGTTCATATTTGATAGCATCAAGCCCTTGATTATGCAAGAGGTACAGGGCAACGTGATCGGAGCGATCAACAGAGAGGCCAGAAGTGTTCCTCAACAATTCCCCAACTCGATCAATCCACTGGACATGGCCCTTGCTGCAGCAAGGTACGGTCACTTTGTTCTGATCCAATTTTACGACTAAAGTAATGCAATGCATTCGAAATTTACTGACACAGGAGATTTGTTCGAGATCGGCACATGGACCCGATTTCGCTTCCGGATTACATAGTGTCGGAGAGGATGTCCAACTTTGAGCTCTCCAATGGCTTACTGTACGGGCTGTCAACAATCCACCGAACAGGCGCCATTATTCTAGGGTTTGCGAACAACGCTATTCAAGTGACTGTGCACGTGGGAGCAAAAAACCTCAAGGGTATCATCCAGAGTATAAATGCCTTCCGGTCGTTCTAGTGATATCATGTAAACAAATGCTTAATACAGGACGGTACACCTGGACATGGGGGGTCTTCAGAAACTTAATTTCAAGACAAGGAGTTATGGAATTTAACCTTGAGTACATCACTGCAGAAGTCAAACTGCAACAGCCTGCCAATCTGGACAAGCTGCCGTCAATTGACAAGGTTGACTTTGAAATTGGAAACATTGCCGTTGTTTCAGACGGAGCGGGAACGATGGACTACATTGTGGAAGTGGTTTTTAATGTGCTGCCCAACGCTCTTAGGAAGCAAATCATCGACTCGCTGGAGTACCCCGTCTGCAAAGCAATTGAGGACGAAATGAGGAAGGTTGACTTGGAAGATTTAATAGAAGAGGTTTTGTAAATAGAGAAAGGTTAAACTTCGGTAATGCATGTGCAAGTTAATAAACAGATCATTATTTACGGCTGATGCCTTACTTGTACCTAATTAAGGGGATGGATGTTATATTTGACGTTCATGGGTGAAATATAATCAGACTGACCACATTGATTACACTGATGCATCATGGAACGAAGTAAAGTGGGCCAGCCAGCCTATGCATGTCTTTGTGCTCGAGGAAGGGCAAGTAACGCTCCTGTCGTTTGTACGGCAGAACCGGGAAGTTGAGAGTTCTACTGCCACGAAAAACATGTGCGTGGATGTCTTTGATGATTCCGAACCGACTGAATGCGGCTACCAACTAAAATTGGTAATACGTCGACATTTAGTGTAATTATAATTCCGGAGGGTGCGTAAATTGCTTCCAATTATTTACCTAAGGTAGTAAGCATTCTTGAAACGTGGAAATATCGTTCTTAAACTTAACTACAGGCTAATTAATTAGTACTCGTGAAACTTGTGGCTAATAGCAATTGAGTGATTAAAAGGCAAAAATTCTGTTTTACTGAAAAATGTCTTCTGCGTCTCAAATTAATAAAGACGAGGTAGTTGAAGTTCAGCCAACTATATTCGGAACATTAGAGCAGTAAGTGATTTAGTTATTGGTTATCATACGAACTAACGAACCAAACCGAGTTAGGTTGCAACATACTTATATAATATGTATGCTTTTGTGTTGTAGTTGGGAAAATACCTATACAGAAGAACTGCAAACATTTGAGGAAAATGGAGTACTTGGCGATTCGTGGTTCGGTAAAGGAGTGGAAAATAAGCTGATCGAGTAAGATGACCAAGTAATTAGCAAGAGAAATAGAATTTGACTCTCAGTCTGATATCTTCTGTCTGTGGTAGATATATTAGCAGGAACAACATGCGCTTTAGGAAGATTGCTGATATCGGTTGTGGAAATGGTCATCTGATCACTGAGCTGGTAAGGAGTTTTGGAGAATATCTGCCTAATTGTTTCAAGCAAGTGACTGGAAATGTTTAATTCAGGCAAAACGAGGATTTAACCGTCTGACGGCTTTGGATTACTCAGAAAAAGCAATTGATTTGACCAAAAAACTTGTATTCAAACATGAACTTGAAAGCAGTGTTAGCTTTATGGTACATGTTTCCATATAAAACCCATTTTTTCTAAATGAGAAATTAATCAAAGATAACGGTATATTAGGTGCTCGACATGCTTGAAGAATTGGATAAGCTGAAGACAATGGAAAAGAAATTTGATATTTGTATCGATAAAGGCACATATGATTCCATCAGTTCCATGAAGATTAATGCTGGTCAAAAGAATCCCCGAATGTTATACTTCCGCAATGTTCGTAATATCTTGCAACCTAGTGGGATATTCATGTTAATATCATGCAACTGGACCAGAGCGGAGATTCTTCAACACACGAAGAGTGGTAAGTCAACTCTGTCCATAGTTTTTCCATTCTCGTACGTATTTGCTTAATCCTTGTACCATTTATTTGATTTTGGTCACAGTGTTTGAATTGGTGGAAACTATTGAAACTTCGAAGATTTCTTTTGGAGGCAGTGAAGGCGGGGGCGTGTGCATCGTTGTTCTCAAGCCTATCCCAGAAGAACTTCAGACTTTTGAGAAAAAAGGCGCACTCGGCGATGATTTGTGGTTCGGCAAGAACGTGGAGAATTATCTGATCGAGTAAGGCAACCAGAACCACGTCAACAGCATCATAAATCGAAATTAACTTTGACTCTGGTTTCTTCTACATGCGTGGCAGATATATTAGCAAGAGCAATATGCGCTTCCGGAAGATTGCTGATGTCGGTTGTGGAGATGGTCTTCTGATCACTGAACTGGTGAGGACTCTGGGGAATGTCTGCCTAACTGTTGAAATTGACTTTTGAATCTTTGCTCAGGCAAAGCGAGGATTTAATCGTCTGACGGCTTTGGATTGCTCACAAAAAGCAATTGATTCAACCAAAAAACTTGTATTCAAACATGAACTTGAAAGCAGTGTCAGGTTTATGGTATGAGAATTCTACGTAAAAGTCATACTACACAAAGAGAAATTAATCACTGATAACGGTTTAGGTGATCGATGTGCTTCACGATGTGGATAAGTTGAAGACACTGGAAAAGAAATTTGATGTTTGTATCGATAAGGGGACATATGATTCCATATGTTCCATGAAAATTGAAGCTGACCAAAAAAGACCGTGCCCATTATACTTCCGAAGTATTCGTAACATCATGCAACCGAGTGGAATATTCATCTTGATATCGTTTAAGTGGACCAGAGCAGAAATTCGTCACCACACTAAGAGCTGTAAGCCACTTCGGGGTTCTCTTTCACATTTCGTTAAACTGTTTGATTTTGGTCACAGTGTTTGAACTCGTGGAAAGTCTTCAAACTCCGAAGGTTGCAGTTGGAGGCAGTGAAGATGAGAGCGTGTGCATGGTCGTTCTCAAGCCGGTCCCGGGAGCGGAAGCTAATTAAGAGTACAGAAATCTCTAAACATGACGCAAGCACGCAAGTCTATTTCGTACATTACCAGCTTTCCTATTTCGCATACCAAAAGATTATTTAATTATTTATTTCTATACCCAAACTAAACGCCAAGATCGAAACTTTGAGAATAGTCTCTAAAATTACTTGAATAGATCGTTTGTATAACATGCGTTGTGTGTTCATTAAATTGTGCATAATAAAACTTCATTTCAATATTTGAATGTTAATCATTATTAATATCACGTGCATTACTTACTGCTGTGCTCTTGATTCTAACTATTACTCGCTATGAGCACGAGTCTCCAAGAAGTTTGGTCGTGAGTTTGTGCTCACAGCTTCCAGATAAATGCTAATACATAATACTAGCAGCATTGCACAATCTCCGCCGCGTTACGCAATATGCATTGATGACCAAAGTACATCCAACCGACACATGGACTCGGTACCTTATCCCTGAAGCACGAAGACGAATGTGATGGCGTTAATTCCAACGTGATTAAGCGTGTCAGCGCCTCAGGAAAATACTGATTGCACAACAAACCTTTATCTTTAGAAACCACGATCAAAATCGTGGCAGCAACGATTCGATATTCCAATGCTAAGGTCATATTTGGATTTATTTTTGGAAGAGTACAATGGAGAGCGTGGACAACACTGACGGTATGTGTGTTGTTAAAAGACACAACATTTTAATCTGCATAGAAATTGCGTACATTCTTAAAGAGTGGAAACATGTTACAGATTTGCTGCCGCTTGAGTTCCACTGCCCGTCCGGATTGAAGAATGCGCTTAGCTTCGTCCTGCATTTACGTGACCTGTCTGCTGAAGAGACCTGTTCTGATAGAGTTGCCATCCGATGGAAGACTTGAAGCCATTTCGGAAACAGCGTCCAACTCAGCGTCTTTGGCAACCTTCAGTCCCATCTGAAGGCCGATGGACCAGATGGCGACACTGCTGTCAATGATGTGCCCTTCATTCGCCAGCCCTGAAATAATTATAAAAATGTTGAGTCTAATCTTTCAGTGTCTTTGCCATGCAGAGTGGAGGAGGCACCCTTCTGCTTGAAATTATCAGCATAGTAAGTCGAGTTCGAATTATGAATGAAACACCATGTTCTACATTCCTCAGACCTTCGCATAAAGCATAAGCTCTTGTATTTATGTGCTTTTCATCTTGTGATATTTTTTGATATCGCTGCACAATTTGTATTTAGTGTTGCAAGTAAGTAACCACGTTGTGTGAGATGAAACGGAATAGTCTTGTGATAATCTTGCAGCATGAGTGCGAGGTTAAGCAATGAATGAGAGCAATTTACTTGTGAGTCGGTCTTGGATTTCAGATAATGGAATCATGATCAAGTCGATGTGCTCGCCCTGTTCGTTCACGCCGACTGGTGTCGTGCTCTTGTTTTCTAAAGAGTCTCCGTTAATCTGGTAAAAAAACCGAAGTGACGGTCAGATTACAAAAAAATCGAGGGACTTGTGTCTTCTTACCTTTACTGTGGCATAGCGAACTGTGGCAGAGGTTAATGCCGGGTCACAGCCCAATGCTCGCGTGCAATGAGTAACTGTCAGCCATAAAGAGAAAATTTTAGCACCAAAGAGAGACAGAAGCTGAAACTCAGCCCAAGTACCTTCACCATGCCATCCAGTCTCCTCCTTGAGTTTTCTGATGGCTGCCTCCTCTCCACTTTCTCCAGACTCAATTAACCCTAGTGACAGACGATTATGATTCAAGCGCATTATTCGATACGAGATGAAAATGTAGGTGCAAGGAACCTGCTGGAAATTCGATTGTGTACGCATTAAGTGCAGGGCGATACTGTTTTACTAAAACCAATACATCGTAGTGGAGCATTCTTCGATAAATGGAAATGGCGGTGACACTGTCGGTGTCAGAACCATGTGGTCTTGTTACTCGAGTTACGACTTCCCATGTCCTGCAAGTTTACGAGATGACCACGAGGTAAGATAAGCTTGATGCTTGAGTGACACCGGTCCGAGACTCTCCGAAATGTCTCACCTTTCTTGTCCAGTGGAGTTCAAGTACTTGACGTTGGAGAAACGCAGCCAATTTCCTTCATGAGCGATTTCTTCTTTCAGCTGCGTGCACATCATGCGAGACATTCCATTCGAGAAACTCATGTTTCTTAACTACTGGGAAATGTTTACTTGCAAATAAGAACAACGTGTAAAGATGGAATGTAAAATGGTTGATGGAAACGCAGCACAGATCACGACCAGCACCAGCCCTCTTTAACTGACGCTCGAGCAGCAGCACTTCAAGAGTGATGAGAGCAAAAGAATTCTCAAGTAATCTCAAGCAACAAAGTTGGCCGGTCGGATCTATTGAACTAGGCGAGCTAGATGAGGCGTGTAAGGCGAGAACTCATCATAGAGATATGGATTTCTGGGGCTGGATGGACGACTTGTTTGAAGAAGCAATTTGGAGATGTAAAGCGTATTTAACGGGATCCCCATTCACCTCATCTCATCTCTACAAATTAAAAACAAGACGCTAAAGGGGTGAGTCGATTTATACTTCGTCCTATCGTTGGTCGCTAAGGCTAAACAGCTTAACGGAAAACTTTGATCTCAAGAACTAAGCCTGAAAGAAACGCATTAAGTCTAAACGGCGATGCGATAGGCGATAACGAAGATGGCAATGGTATGCATTACCACAGTCGATGCTTCTGGAACAAGGTTGAAGAGGCTCAGAGGAAAACTGTTCACTGCTTCGGAAAACATGTGTAAATATTTATTATTCTGTCCGTAAACTTAAGCCAGCTTAACTTATGTCGCTGCCCCGTCTAGTCAACTGTGCAAACAAACTTGTGCTTGTCGCAGCATGGTGGATCAGCAATTTCATTAAACTTAAATAAAGTATCAAAATCCAACAGCATTACAAGACATTTTAATCAAGTACATGAGGTCCTGAATGGATTATAACCTCACATTACGAGGAATGTCAATAAACAGAACGGCTCAAGCTAAAGTTAATCCCAGAGATCAGACGCCGAGACGCATCACGATAGCTTGACTTATGTGCATTACTCATCGCCGTTGTAGAATTACTTCAGCGAGCCAGCACGGCCAGTTCCACATCGAGAACATCATGCGCTTAATCACGTTATCACAAGACAAACGCGAGAAGCAAAACAACGATTCACCAGCTCATCAGTGTGATTTTTAGTCATAAATTTGCATCCTGCGGAATAAAACCGCAAAACAAGCAGAACACGCTTCGTTAATGTGGCAAGGTAGCGGTAGTTTTGCATGTGGAACTAATTCCATATAATGTTTCTCGGAACTCAGACTGTCCGGCTCAGGGTAAAGACTCTGCGGACTCAGAGTTCATCTTAGATCTCCAGTAAACAAACAGTACATGTGCGGATGTGCGCCTTATCTTCAGAGAAAACGCTGACCATTTAAAATGCAATCAAATGTCATCCACATGATCAACTGAACTCGAGCATGCCAAGTGCCCTTTTCATGAGCATGGGAAGGCCGGTCCATTTACTTTGCTTTCTTTGCATTTTCACCTGTATGACAATAGCGACGGTGCTTTTCTGTTCCTGGAAGAGGAAGCACCTTTCACATCTTATCAGTATCAAAATTTTGCGTCAAGTCCTTCCCGATTTTGGCGCACGCACGAGGAAAAGTCAAATCAAGGCAATACAAAACCAGGCAGACGGTAACTTACAGGAGGCTGATAATGAGACATGAGACCCGCTGAAACTAAAGCCAAAAGAAAGCGTGAAGATGCAATGAGATGCAACGCAACAGATTTTTCATACCCTGAATGGGACGAGATGAGATGAGTTAATTGGCGTCGTATTTGAAAGCTTGGAACGTGTAATCTCTTGCGGCATCACCAAATTGTTTTGTTGACACAAGTGAATGGTCAGAGTACTTAGTGTAGTCTAGACTGGCCCAAGACCTAGAACCTACACCTGATCTGAGTCTGTTTCCGGCTACGACCCAAGCCGTCACCTGAAAGTGCAATCTTATTCTCTAATATTTCTAGGGGAAGAATCCAATTATAGTCGCCACAAGTCTAATCATGGAGATCCTCGTTGGGATACCGTTCAAGCTGCTGGCCATTCCGAACCTGAAAGTCAAGAAACCATCGTGGCTGGTTCAGCCCTCAGCAATGTTTGTATTCTCTTTATCGCTCTTTTCGTACTTCTTGGTGACAGCCGGTAAGATGTTCTGCGTATCCTGCCTAGCGAGTTCTCTGTTTCCAGCTTTCACCTCAGTGCATTTATTTTACTTCATGACAGGTGTAATTTATGACGTGATTGTGGAGCCTCCTGGAGTCGGTAGTACAACGGACGAGCGAGGAATATCCAGACCGGTAAGCTAAAAAGTAACTTCTCATAAATTGTGCGAATGTGCTCATTGTAAGTTTTCAATTACTACTTTCAGGTCGCATTTATGCCATACAGAGTGAACGGCCAGTACATCCTGGAGGGACTAGCATCTAGCTTTCTATTCACCGCTGGAGGACTCGGGTTCATTATCTTATACAGGACACAAGGCTCTGGAACTACCGTAAAATCGCACAGCAGTTTGGGTTACTATCTGATGACATCGATTGGATTTATTTGTATTCTTGTGTCTGTGTTTACCACGTACATTTTCATGAAGATGAAACTGCCGTAAGTTTAAGTTCACACAAAGGATCCTCGTCTGACAATTAGGCGTTATTCTACTGAATAGTATTGCTAATGACGCTTTGTTTTTATTCCAGTGGGTACTACTTGCATCCATAAAGTTCCTTCCTGACCTAACATTTGCTGGAAGACGGACCAAATCACTGACCTTTTGGACACACATGATATATGCAATGCTACAATATTTAAATCAGTGTCCACATCCAATTAATAGAATGATAATAAATTCATTAATTTATTCTTGGGGTAAGATATTGCTTATAATCATCAGAAGCTGTCCATCGACTCCCCAAAACGGGCAAGAATTTCCTGTCGTGTTTACAAGAAATGGTTACGAGCCTTATTGTTTACGGCTCATTCGTTAATTGATCGTTTACGGTGCAGCCACTCAAAATTCGCTGTGGTGTGTGGTCCGAAACATTCATTGCCATTGTAGGTTGTCGCTTTCCATTTGTATGACCCCATTCCCATCTCTGTGTCCAACTCCCACCGAATACGAATTATGCAGATGTACTCGTACCGGTGCATGCTAACATTCTCAAATCATATTGGGAGTCTCATTTATAACGTTACAGCACTCTGTATACGACTTTTTCGGGTATTCGTTACTTTAAGCATGGACTCGTCGCAACCATAGGACAAAAGATCTCTCTTCGCAACTAATGCGTTCTCGTTGTACTCGCTGTAATACAAATAACACTGCTTGCAGTTGAAGAGGTGGTTTGGTTCCATGACATGTATGTGCTTGCACGCAGTTGTACAAGAGAGGATTGCAAAGACAGGGAGGACGGAAAGTGACGCTTACTTCTTGAGCGACAATACTGACGCCATATCTTATCAACAGATAGAGGATAGACTTGATCCACTGTGGACTGGTCACGGATCCTGATTCGAATTGGAGCCAACTGACATCAGTTTGGAATATTGCTTGGAACAAAATCTGCGCTCGGTTTAGGTGAGAATAAAACCCATGTGTTTTCTATACGGCGAAATACCGGCATTTTCATACGGCGTTTCAATTTCTATTTACCTGAACTTAAACGTTATGTCAAACCTTTTGTGATATCTCAAGAAGTGAGACGTTGAATAACCGGGATGGCTGAAGTCCAGCAAGGTCAGGACAACTCGGCGGTCGCTGCTGCGGCTGCGGCGGCCACTTTGGAGCTGGGAACATCAGGAAATGTTATACGTACGATCAGCATTTTATTACTGGGTTTATTTGTTGATTTATTTTCCGTGGTTCTTTTGCTCAATTCAAAGGGAGACAATTTGACCCGGTCAACCATGAGCTGGATGCCACCTTTCGTTTAACCAAGTATGCTGAATTAAAAGGATGAGGGTGTAAAGTCCCCCAGGAGACTCTCACGAGACTCTTGGAGGGAATTCAGGAATATCCTGTACAAACATTCAACAACAATCATAACTTGGGAGTACCAAGACTAGGTAAGCGTTGACAATCTGTCCTAATTATTGTAATTATAATACTAGTTATGTAGTCTTAATGTCTTCGTCAGTTTGCCAGTTTCTTGCACTTCCTTAGTCCGTCTGATTTGGTTTGTCTAATTTAGGAATTGGGATGGATGCGTCCGTCACTCCACTGCGTCAACATGGCTTGTGCCTAGTGCACACTACAGACTTCTTCTATCCATTAGTAGATGATCCGTACATGCAAGGTAACGAATCGAAACCGAAAGCTCGCGTAATTGAAAAATGTCAATGCCACAACAGTAACTATGAGCGCTGTAATTCGGATAACTTCCTCTTTACCTTTGTACAGAAGTTGCTCAAATAAAACTTCGGCTCTGAATTTTCAAATTTGTTTCTCGCCTAAATTTCAGGAAAAATCGCTTGTGCCAATGTTCTGAGCGATTTATACGCCCTTGGAGTGACTGAATGTGATGATTTGCTTATGCTTTTGGCTATTTCAACGAAACTTACTGATAAAGAGCGTGATGTGGTCATACCTCTGATAATGAGAGGATTTAAGGTATGTGGTTTCGAAGTTCGAAAGGCCCCAATGTTGCGCTCTCACTAAATAAATCATGTGCAGTAAATCATATAGCCTTAACTTTGTTGTAGGATGCTGCATTCGAAGCTGGAAGTAGTGTATCTGGTGGGCAGACAGTACTTAACCCATGGTTAACAATTGGTGGAGTCGCTTCCACGGTTTGTCAGGCCCCTGAAGTTATCATGTAAGTGAACTCAAAGCATGAATGCGGAATGGAATAATCAATTTATAGGTGGCTTTTATCTTTCAGGCCTGAGAATGCTGTTCCAGGGGATGTTCTTGTATTGACAAAACCGTTGGGAACGCAAGTTGCAGTGAATGCTCATCAATGGTTGGACATGCCTGATCGCTGGAATCGTGTTAAGCTCGTTGTGAATGAACAAGATGTGCGTAAGGCTTACAGCCGAGCGATGGATTCCATGGCACGCTTGAATCGAAATGCCGCAAGACTGATGCACAAATACAATGCACATGGAGCTACGGATGTCACCGGGTTTGGACTCTTGGGGCATGCTCAAAATCTCGCTAAGAACCAGAAAATGGATGTTTCGTTTGTGATCCACAACTTGCCAATCATCGCTAAAATGACTGCAGTGGCCAAGGCATGCGGTAATATGTTTCAGTTACTGCAAGGATTGTCTCCCGAAACTTCCGGTGAGTAACTACTCATACGTATTTAACTCTGTAATAAATGCGTGTCCTTGATGTTTAAGCTGTAATGAATGGTTTTCATTTTCCGTAGGCGGTCTTTTGATTTGTTTGCCGAGAGAGCAAGCCGCCGCTTATTGTAAGGAGATTGAAAAGCAAGAAGGCTATCAAGCTTGGATTATTGGAATTGTTGAAAAGGGGAACAAAACTGCTCGCATTATTGACAAACCTCGAGTTATTGAAGTACCAACTAAAGAAAAGGAAGGCGAGCTTTGGTAATTTCACTTTAGAAGCCGAGCGTCGTTTCCAGAATATGAATATGAGTAGGTTTTAAGCCACATAAGTTAAGAATCAGTAGAAAGCACAAGTGAGGCATTTCTTTATGATTGTAATGGAAAAAAGGGTTCACAGCCCTGTCCATTTCAGGATGTCTTTAAAATGTCTCGCTCGGCGCTTATACGTTTCCACACTTCCTGATAAAAGACTACTGTATAGTTCTGTGTCCTGAGTCCTGTAATTAAGCTAGCACGATTTATTCGTGGCAATACTTAATATAAAGATACTGTACTATGCAGGGAATACGTGATAACGCTGTAATTTAATTGAAGATGAACTTGGTTATCAGTAATGTTGTAATGCATCTGTAGTGCAAGTATCTTAATACGTTAGTGAATGCACAGATTGTATTCATCTGCAATCAAATTTTGTACTTTCCACAATGTGTATTTGCAGGTTACATCCAAACAGCGGTATTATAAATACGATAAAAGTTGAGAAAGCGAAAGAAAAGATATGTGCTCTTAACATCTGTCAACACTCATAATTTGCTCAATGGGTTTACAGAAGGCTTCGTTTGAGCAACAGCGATTTTGGAAGTGTCACAGAGTCTGGCCTTCAACCGTAGTTAAGATGATGGAAACTAATTGGAGCAATTTAAGCTTTGACTCCGTGCCTTTTCCCCCTTGTGTAAAATTGCATCTCATGCAAAGAAGGTCACAAAAGTCGGTGCTATTCAAAGGAAAGTGCATTGAATAGCCAGGTGCTGATTAACTGATAACTTATCAATTTCGCCAAATCGCTCGAATAAAATCTTGTCTCATCTTGTGCATCACAAACCAAGCGGGAGATTCTAATCTCAGCTGATCGATAATCTGACAAATTTTGACGGAGGCAAAAAAGTTTGCCTGCGCTGCTATTCCAGCTCCAAATCGATAGGGACGACTTAGTATAGATTAGATTGTCCCATGATTATGCTGTGTATCCTCCGAAATTTGTAGTTCCAAAAGCTTGCTCCTCCGTTTCACGTGTAAGTGACAGTGCGTCCATCATGTCGAGAATAACATTGCTGTTCCGTCACAATAGTTGGAAGCATTTGGTTTTCTTATCGGTAAGAGATTTTTGTCTCTGGTTTTTGGGCCGGCCATGCTTTCATGTGTTCATTAGAAACATTCATTATTTGCAACACGTGCAGTGCTGAAGACTGAAACTGATAACAAAATGTGATAGACACCATATTACGCATACAATCAGGTGCTTATGTTATCTCTGCTAGTGTCAAAGGATTCGCGTTTGTGCTTCACGATATGATTATCCGCGTGGTGGGTTACATAACCGGCTTTACGCATGAGGATGACATTGAGAGTATGCGGATTTGAGACTTTGCCTGGTATATGCTGTAGCTATCTCCCTATTCGAACTGATTGCGTGACCACCCAAAGGAAGACTTGACTTGTTTAAGCCTTTTCCGGGTAATTTTCATATTTAGTTTCCTTTTCTTTGTCTTATAGAGTAAATTATCGAGAACCATGGCCGAGGTGCGACATCAATTCCATGACAAAGCCTTCATTAATGGGGAGTGGGTCGGCGCTAACACTACATTTGATGTGTTCAACCCCGCAACCGAAGAATTGCTGGCGCGCGTACCTGACATGTCGGAAAGTGAAACAGAAGCAGCTATCAAACATGCCCATGCAGCATTCCAGACCTGGAAACATACCACGCCCAAGGTTTGGCAGCACAAAGTTTTACCCGTGTACCGTCAGGAGTCCGAAAGATATGACTCCGAATTTACCAGTCCAAATGGTGGTTCAGTCCGACTGTACTTGAGTCTGAAAGTCACAAGTCTGACTCGACGTACAAGAGTGAAGATTCTCCCTTAAGAGTTAAGAAATCTTGAGTAATTTTATTATGAAAGTAAACTCAAACATCAAACGCATGAAGGCGGTCCGTGCATAATGCGTTGATTGAAAGTTAGGTCGTAGGTTCATAAAAGCTGGAAGTTACCACCACCAATATCATCGTCTGTTAAGAAGGCGACAGCGGTCAAGAGTACTTAAGAATAAATTTTGTTGTGATTCGGGCATGCACCCAATACACAACCTAATTGTTACCTGTCACAGTTGCTTGCAGTAAGAATCTTCGGACTCAAGTAAGGTCGGACTGAATGACCATTCGGACTGGAGTAATTCGGAGTCGTGTCTTTCGGACTCCTGACATATAACCGTTTTAACATTGCAAATGCGAATAGTCAGAACATCTTTTGCGTCTCTCTAGGAAAGGTCGAAGCTTATGAAGAAATGGTACACTTTAATCATTGAGAAACAGGATGAACTTGCGAAAATAATGACACTCGAGAATGGGAAACCGCTGAGAGAATCGCTTGGAGAAATTAATTACGGTGCTGATTACATTGAATTTTTTGCGGAAGAGGCGAAGCGAATAAATGTAAGTGCGAAAGTTTACTAACTCACTAGTAAGTCACTGCTAACAGTCATCTCTTGGCAGGGTGAAATTATTGATAGCCCAGTGAGCACGAAGAAAATGTTCTTTATTAGACAACCCATTGGCGTTGTTGGAATGTTGACACCGGTAAGTAGAAAAGAAAAGTGTATGCGATAGGCGTTGATAACGAAAGATTCAATAATCCTTAAATCGAAAGTGGAATTTTCCGAACGCGATGATTGCGAGAAAAGTGGCAGCTGCAGTCGCTTGTGGCTGTACCTGTGTAATCAAGCCGGCTGAAGACACACCATTGTCAGCTTTATATTTAGCAGCTTTATCGAAAGACGCCGGTATTCCTCCTGGGGTCATAAATGTTGTGACAAGTTCACGCCGAAATACACCAGCAGTTGGCCTTACTCTGTGTACAAGCCCATTGGTCGCTGGAATATCTTTCACAGGTATTTCGTCTTTCGCATTGGGCAATGGTTAGGTAAAGTCATGAGCAAGGCGAAGCAAAAAGTGCTTTATATTTTTTTAAATAGTGCTTTATTTTTTCTCAGATAATGCTTTTAGTGCTTTTTAAAATAGAATTTCCGCACATATAGATAAATATATTACTTATTTGAACAAAATACGAATGCCAATACACTATTCGTCCTCCTCGTCGTCAACGTCGGAGTCGTCACTTTCTTTACGAGAGTTACGGTTATATAAAATTTCCAAATGAGTTTCCAAATTTTCATTGGTAAAACTTGTCCTGGCCGAAGTCAAAACTCTTTTAAGCTGTGAAAAACTCCTCTCAACTGAAGCAGAACTTGCTGGGACAGTTAATGCAGTTAGGGCCAGCGCGCTTAGTGTTGGAAGTTCGAACTTGTAATTCGACCAAAACTGAAATGGGTCGGTGGCAAAGACGGAAGCGCTGGCAAGCAGCTTGTATTTGACGATTTCTTCCAGTGGAATCTGATCTTCAGAGAAGTTGGCAAGGGCATCAGGTAAGCTAGTTTGAGAAGATTCTCCTGTTTTCCGTGGTTCCAAAAATTGCACATCATTCCAGAACTGAACTGCCGGATGTTTTTCATAAAAATAAAACTCCAGCTTGGCTGAGGGGATTCCACAACATTTAAGCAAATCTTCACAAGCCTTGATGTTAAGCCAGACGGACGATGCTGGGACGTTGTCATTCTGGAGGTAAGTAATCGAAGAGTTCAATCCCTGGTAAACTTTGCTCA
>WIXG01000590.1:0-35086 GCA_009869945.1 Mesaphorura yosii
ATCTTTGGCATTACTTTAAAGTAAAGCGTCTTTTTTCGTAAATGAAGGAACGACGCCTGGATTGACACGTTTATTGCGATCGTGGAGGAGCAGACCTGTGGGAAGGAAGACCTGATCGAACACTTGAAGGAAAATCGGAACAAAATTTATCCGGAGAGGGCTTTAAAGGAGGAAACGGGCCAGAACGGACACGTCCAAGTGCAACCGGACAAGCACCTTGCCAATAGGGTGCTCGGAAAACCCGTGCCAAGCCAAGGCCAAGGCTCCCAGGCGCCAGTCAGCCAGCCGCCGCAGGCTACGACTCCGAATCCAACTACGATTACGAATGCCAGCTCCAAATCTACACCCTCCTTGCTAAAGAAATACGTCCCCGGAGGACAGCCACGCACCGCAGCTGACGCCTGGCCTTTTTCGTCAATGGCAAGTATCCAGTCGACGGGGATCAATGACTAGCTTCGGTTAAATTAAGCCCACAGCAACTAACCGACCCTTTCTTTTGAAGGTTTACGAGCCCAAGTACGAGAAGAAGGGACACGCCCTCATTATCAACAACATTTCTTTCGACGATGACGTCGACGGCACGATGGAGCGACAAGGAGCCGCCGTGGATACTGAGCGCCTGGTCAAAATCTTTGACAGCTTCAGCATGGACGTCTACCCCAAGGAAAATGTGACCAAGAAGAATTTTCAGCTGCTATTGCACGAATTCAAGGAGCAGTTCGACTCTGAGCCTGCGGACGCATGCGTCGTGGTCATCATGAGCCACGGCGACCACCGCGAACGTATTCTGACGTCCGACGGCAGCGAATTACAGATTCACGGCGATATTCTGCAGCAGTTCAACAATGAAAATTTCCCTCAGATGGTGGGCAGACCAAAATTGTTCTTTTTCCAGTCGTGTAGGGGTGAGCGGAGAGATCGCGGCTGGACACAGACTGACTCACGACCAATAGTACCCGTAAGGCTCTTCAAACTTAATTTTGTCGTCGGACTCGAGTAATCGATTGTATTGTTTGCTCAGTCGCTAAGAATTCCAACGTGGACCGACATGCTCGTTTGTTACTCGACGCTTGAAGGCCATTACTCGTATCGGAACACCGTCACTGGGTCGTGGTTCATGGAAATCGTTTGTGACGTATTCACAAAATACGCCAAACAGTTTGACGTCTGCAAAATGCTCAATATCGTAAGTTTAAACCCAAATCACATAAAAAACCTGCTGAATCTGCATATTTTGATGGTCTAATTGACAAAATACCGAATGACGATGCAGGTTGCAGAAAAGATGAAGGAGAAGGAGGCCGAGACAGGAGAAAAGCAGATTTGTCCCTGGACCAACATCGGGTTTACGAAAGAATATTATTTCATACCGAGGCAAACATAAACTGAACTCAGGGATGAAAACTTTGTCCCAGATAAGAAAATCAAATAAACTGAACGTTGTATGAAAATAAAATGCAAATGCTTCTACTCGACGGATAAGTGAGATTATTCATCACGCAAGCTTCTGGTAACTCGAATCATTTGATTGCAACCCACCAACTTCAACCCGACACAAAACTAAAAGAGAGAGCCGACTTTTCAAAGAAGGAAACATCAGCAGCATCCATGAATCAGCTACACTCGAATTTGATTTGGGCCTTGATAAATAAAATGATATGAATTAAAACTCGCTAGTGTTGGTGACTGACTCGACTGGCTGATAAGAACTTTATTCTGCACAATTCAAGTGCTTTGATTGAAAAAATGCAATGCGCCGCGCCAGTGTAGTGTATGTAGTGTCTAATAATTGCGATTCTTGAGTTCGCCGCGCGGACTCGAGTGAAGGGGAGAGCGTGCATGCGGTGTGACCTTTTTTTGTAATAAAAGTTTCTGTAAATCTTGTACTCGGCTCTAAAGAACATAACATTTTGGCGAAGAGGATAATTTGTGTCACGAGTGCCCAGCGCCAGTTTAATTGTGCTTTCAAGAAGACAATTGCGACAGTGACCACAATTTTTGAGCCCGCACTTTGTGCACCGCATCCACCACGATGGCATCAGCCCTGATCGGTACACCGAAGCAATTTGAGCCGAACACCGATGACTTTGAGTCGTGGATCAAGCTTTTCGAGCGATTTCTGATCGCGAACAGTCTCGATAAGACGAAGGAAACCAGTAAAGACCGGTGCCTTGCCATTCTGCACTCCTGTCTGGGGCTCCCGACCTTCACGCTACTTGAAAGCCTCGTTTCACCAGCTGAACCAAGCGTCACTTCGTACGAGCAGACAGTGGAGGTGCTCCAACGTCACTTCAAGCCTCCTCCGAAGGCCATCTCGGAGCGGTTCAAGTTCGCAAATCGTAAGCAACGACCCGGCGAGACTGTGGCAGCTTTTCTTGCGGACCTACGGAAGCTCGCAGTCTCCTGCAAGTTTAAAATGGAGCTCGACGGCCACCTGCGTGATCAATTCACCTTTGGCCTCGCTTCAGAATCAACCCAACGGAAGATCTTTGCGGAGGACGACGATGTCAAACTGGACAGGGTGGTGCAGATCGCCACTGCCAGCGAAGCAGCCCAGGCCAGCACCACACTCGTTCGTGAAGGACAACCAGCTCCGACGGAACCAGTTCTCGTAACCACCTACCAGAAAGGAAGACTGCAGCGGAATCGGAACTTCGTGCCAAGTGCCAGCCCCAGGAAGCCTGCCCCACCACTACAACAGCAACAGAAGAAGACTTCGTGCCCCAACTGCGGCTCTCAACAGCACTCAACGCCCCGAGATTGCCCGCACAAGAACTCCCAGTGCTACAGGTGCCAGAAGACTGGTCACCTAGGAAAAATGTGCCGGTCCAATCCACAACAACCGTCCCCTCGACACCCGAAAGTGAAAAATGTGGACTTCGACTCCTTCGTCGGGAAGCTGAACCAGCCCTCGCCCCGAGGACCGATCACTGTGACTCTCAACGTCAACCAAATTCCACACACCATGGAATTCGACACGGGAGCGGGTCGCACGTTTTTATCGGAGGAGTTCTGGCATCAATTGGGCTCACCGACCCTGCAACCGACAAAACAAGTCTTCCGAACGTACACAGATCAGTCTTTCCGTCCGAAAGGAGCCTTCACCGCCCAAGTCGAGTACAAGGGTCAAGTACTCGACCACAACTTCTACGTTTCGTCCGGTGGCTCTCTCTTCGGTAGTGACCTGATGCGAGCGATCAAGCTCGACTGGTCTGACATCAAAAGTCAGTGCAACAGCGTACGTATTGCTTCGAATCTGACTCTCGACTCCGTCCTGAAGGAGTTCGATGATGTATTCGGTCCCACCAACGTCAAGATTCGCAACTTTAAGGCCAAGATTGTTCTCAAAGATGATGCCGTGCCCCGCTTCATGAAATCTCGTCCGATTCCCTTTGCCCTGCGTGAAAAAGTGGATCACGAGCTGGATTTACTTGAACGGGATGGGAAAATTCAACGCATCGAGCATTCCGACTGGGCCTCGCCGCTGGTAGTCGTCCCGAAGCCGAACGGTCGTGTCCGCATCACCGGGGACTTCAAGCACACGATCAACGCCCAAGTAACATCACTCAGTACCCACTAGCTAGAGTGGAAGAGCTGATGTCTGCAGTCGTCGGCGGCGAAAAGTTCAGCAAGATGGACGGTGCGGACGGGTTTTACCAGCTTGAAGTGGAGGAAGCATGCAAAAGGTTCCTCGTGGTGAATACACACCGTGGCCTGTACCAGTACAATGTCCTACCACAAGGCATCGCATCGTCCCCTGCGATTTTCCAAGAATTCATGGACCGACTCCTTACAGGAATCCCCATGACCGGAAGCTTTATGGACGATTCCATCAGCAGCGGCAAAGACGACCAGGACCATCTTCGCAATCTTCGAGCAATTCTGCAGCGCATGCGGGAATCTAATTACCGCCTGTCAAAAGCGAAATGCGTGTTTATGAAGCCAGCAATCGAGTATTTGGGTTTCGTCATTTCCAAGAAGGGCATCGCCACGTCGCCGAGCAAAGTGGAAGCAATCCAGACCATTCCGCGCCCACGCGACGTCTCAGACGTGAAGTCCTTCCTCGGACTTGTGAATTTTTATGCGAAATTCGTGCCGTGCATTTCTGAGCAGTGCGAACCTCTGTACCGACTGACACGTAAAGAAATCCCATTTAAGTGGTCATCCGCCTGTGAATCGGCATTTCGTCATGTGAAGAGCATGAACATAACTTTTCCTTATCAGCGGTGTTTGCACAAGCAAATCAAATTCCTGTCCAGCCATTCTCAGCTCTTCACTTGCAGGCAGTGTTTGCTAGTTTACGTTACAGACGACCAGTCGCATTGTTTCGAGGATTTTCGGATTTTGCCATTTTCTTTTTCAAAGCGTGTAAGCAGTGCTTTGGGAAAAAAATCCCCCACGGCCCCCACCGCACCGAAGAAATGGAAAAGTTCATGAGGCTCAGCAGCAATATGTTGGAGAGGAGGCTGAGGGATACGGGCGTTCTGACGGCCCTTTGGGCGAAGGGAATCATTTCGATGGACGAACTAGAAACGGTCAAAGATTTGAGCACAACTGAAAACAGACGGAGACTAATTAATATACTCCAAGCAGGGTAAGTGCGAGTAGACCGCCCACTCCTTCAACTTATCAGCTTGCTCTTTCATGTCCAATGTCCATATCTTTGGCATTACTTTAAAGTAAAGCGTCTTTTTTCGTAAATGAAGGAACGACGCCTGGATTGACACGTTTATTGCGATCGTGGAGGAGCAGACCTGTGGGAAGGAAGACCTGATTGTCAAAAGTACCCGTGCAAGACAGGACGAGGATACACAAGATATTATGGAAGATTTTCTGAGTGAAACCCAAGAGATTCTCATTTCACGAATTGGTGGAGGCTTCATTGACATGATCGCGTCTAAGCTGTGATCTCGAGGCCTTATCAATAACGAAGAGCTCCAAGATGTAAGGGTTCTTCGAACGGGGTAAGGTGGTAAGTTCTGCTGGGCGCTGTCAGAAATAGCAGGCACGGACACCACTTCACAATATCACAATTTTATCTGGAAGGATGCGACGACGGGATTAAACGATTTTTCACATTTGCAGGGATGTAGTAGCCTGGATTGATGGCTTTATTTTGGTCCTTGAAGAAAGTCTTACGGGGTTCACTGACATGATCGCCTAGTTAAAGGAAGTTCGAGGAAGAGTGTTTGTCCCGGCCTAAATCACACGTTGTCAACCAAGCATCTCCGCCACAATTGACGGCACGCGCCATCGTCATAATTCTTAAATTATGAACCTGATACCTGAAATGTGGCGATAATGAACAAAAAGCATGCGATATGTCGTGCTCCTAAATGTGAAAACAATGGATATGGATATGGCTGAGGGTCGCAGTCACGCGCTTGTTCTTTGATCCGCGCAGTTTGATGAATACGACACGGCACGGAAAGTGCAAAAACAGAGAGCAGTCTCTGTCAAGGTGATCTTGTCCTGCTGATTCAATTCGAATTCTTGCAGCATAGCCAAGTCGCATTCAACTTTCATTATTAAGAGCCCGTCGCCGTGAGTTCATCCTGGCAAGTTGTGATTGTGACAAATTGTGAGTCATTACCATCGTTATATCGTTAGGTTTGCTGTTGCTGAAACTTAGGTGACTTGTCATTAAATTCGGCTGAGCAATAAAGCTGGAGTCTCCTGAATTTCGTCGTAATTCGTCTTATCGCCATCGCAGTCGTAAGCAAGGAGATTAACACAAATCAATCGTGAATCAGCCAAATCGAATCGAGCTCAAAGCTGTCTTTTGTTTAAGAAATCTTGAAGGCTGAAGGTAATTGAAATTGATATAACTCAGCGGCTTCCTTAGCTTGTTAATGAATTGATTTACAATTTATTCCAATTTCCAAATTGTCATTTCAGAGGCAGAAACAGCCGTGATAAGCATTAAGCATGTCGAAGTCGAAGCAGGAGGCGCTGCCCGCGGCGACGCCTGCATGTTTGCCTAATCTGCAAGCTGCAACTCCAAAAATGAAGATCATGAAGGCGAAGGACGTCGAGAACCTCGTCTTCAAAGGAGGAAGTGTCAAAGGAGTCGCCTACGTCGGTGCTTTGGGTGCTCTAGAGAGAGTATTCGAAGAGAAGGGCCTAAATTTCCGAGCTCAACTCAAGAACGTCGGTGGGACATCGGCGGGAGCAATTACGGCCATGCTGATTGCCTTGAACTGCACTCTCGACGAAGTCATCGACTACCTAATAAACACTGACTTGAAGAGCTTCTTGTCTTCTTCAGAATCGCGTGTTTCCCCCAAACACCTTTTTAAGGGTGAAGATCAAAACGCACTATCAGCAACTCAGGTGCTTGCAGGCGCTCTGCTCGATCTGAATGAGAAATTCGGGCTTTACTCTGGTGGCAAGTTTCTCGAATGGGTGGAAGGAGTCGTGAAGAAGAAAACGGGCCTCGACAACTGCACATTTGCTGAGCTCCATGCGATGGTCAAAAGCGAGAAGAACAAAACGCTTGGATTCAGGGACCTCCACGTGATTGGCTTTAACCTCTCGTCGAACACGACCAACGTGTTCAACTTCCAGACCACTCCAGACTCCGTCATCTCCGACGCAGTCCGTATCAGCATGTCCATTCCGATTATATTCCTTCCACATCATAATTACATAAAAGTGGGGAGCACGACGAGTGACGACGGCAAGACGGTCGAGGTGCACAAGGAAATATTCAACGACGACTTTTGGGTCGATGGCGGCCTAACGAATAATTACCCAGTGCGCATCTTTGACTGCCCCGACTACAATCCGCACACGCTCGGTTTCTACTTCGTGAGTCCCGAAGAGAAGGCTGTCTTTGAAGGCCACGTGAAAGACGCCGCGTGTATAGGCGTGAAACGCGAGATTAAGAACGGCTTCGACTACGTGCGGGCACTTTTCGAGTCCGTCATCGACGCCCAACAAATTGCAGCTCATTTGCATTCGCGAGACCCGGAAAGAACCGTGTACATCAATCACCTCAACATTAGCGGGTTGAATTTTGGTATGTCGCTCGATGAGAAGCAGAATCTTGTCGATTCCGGATGGGAGGCGGTGTACCAGAAGTTTGGCGTAGATCTCGTTCCTTGTCAAATCAAACTTACGAACGTGGAGCCGCCAATGGAGGCGAAAGACGCGGGGAAAGGGGTGGAAGGGACTCCCGCCTCTCCGGATAGACTAAAGGAGCTGAAGGACCGGTGTATCATCACCTAGCTCAATGGAATTTCGGACAGAGTTTCTGGACAGGGCAGGGCCGGGTTTAGTATTTGGCAGAATTCAGAGATCACTCAATATTTTACTGATTTTACATATCTAAAGCTTTACACCTTTATCAATACTTTTCTAGTATTATCTGTACGAAATTTACCTGACTTCCGCTTTAATATGCAACAATTGTGATTTACTATTATGAATTATGGAATTTTTATGTGATTGTTGAATAAAATGACTTTAACTGTTAAGATTCATGAAATGCCTCGAACATCAATCAAAGGCAATGCTTCGGAGTTCGGAGTGAAGAAGACTGGCTTGAAGTGCACGCAGAAGATGAAGAGAGCAGGAGACTCACTCTATGCACGATCGCTCGGAACTAGCGTGAGGTAATAAATGTAATATACTACTGTGGCTAAGGCGAGCTGTGTACGCGAATCGCGAATAGTACAAATCCCGTGCAGAGCAGTGCAGTGGAATAGAGTGGATCAGATCCATTAAATCGGGCACATGAATCCACGAATACGAATTTAATTAATATACCGTCGTAACTGCCATCGATTCGGTGCCGGATAATTATTTACGGAAGTTTACCATCTGCAGGTTCGGAATCCAGTGATTAGCGGTGCAGAATGGCGAAACTTGTCGCAAGAATCCCCGTTTTGGCTCAATGTAAGTGCCGTCACTTAAGTTTCTGCCGCTGAAAGCTGTAATTTCACTAATCTGACTGATTTCGATCCCTAATTATGTACAGCCATGTTAACTGAGGCAAAACCCAAGCTTGCCGTCTTTCTAAAGTACGCCAAAGTTGAATTGACACCGCCAACGCCTGGGGACATCCCAAAGGCGATCAGTGGGTTCAGTAAGATCATTGCTGGTGCGAAGAATGGGCGATGGAAGCAGCTGACTGTTAGGGTGAGAATTTTAACCTTCGTGGCTACCTTGAATCAAGAATCAGTGCCATAAGTGACTTCATAGACGATTCGTAGATCACTAGAATGACTGATGACTTCTTTGTCGTCTTATCTGTAGGAAGCATGGCTGAATACGTTAGTCGCCGTAGAAATTGCCTGCTGGTTCTACGTTGGTGAATGCATCGGGCGGCGGCACTTGGTTGGATACTACATCCCTCGAAAAGATGGTCATCATTAAATATGACGCCAATTAAGTTTTCAGTCCTGAGTCATCGCGTTCACTGTTAGTGATAGTCAAATTCAAACAAATTCATGCTACCTTATCTGTACTGTACGGAGGAGAGTGTACTACTGCCCAATAGTAATACGAGCTACGAGGAGTTAATTGTCAAAATGTAGTATCAACAATGGAGCTAGTAAAAAATGGTTAAAACTTATAATATGTGTATTTATTCATGTCAAGTAACAAAATCAGGCAACAATGAACAATTCAACGCTAATCTTGATTTGCCCTTGACTCTCTGATGGCCCGAACCTTTTCGTGATGCTGCATTTTCTTGACTGCGTCCCTCCGCTTCTTCTTCCGAGCCAGTTTAATCGCTTTTATCCGTTTCTCATTCTTCCGCTTGGAATTCTTCCATTTCGCTCTGACGATGGTCTTCAGTTCACTCCGTCCGCCGTCGTTGAACCGCGCCTTGACTGCTTCGATATCCTCGTCGCTCTTCATAAAGGACTCGAGCACTCCGATCAGTCTTGGGTCGTCTTCTGTGTAGAAAAAGGATTCGCCTTTGAATAAATTCAGCTGGCTGGTCAAGTCCTTCCGCCCGGGCTCGTATGACGACGATTTCTTCTTGCTACGATCGCCACCGCCGCCTTCACCTTCATCGTCGGACGAATCGTACTTGAAAGGATTTGGCTTGGCGCTGATCCAAAAGCTTGTTTTGGAGTCGGATTGGCCTTGGCCTGACTTCAGTGAATACTTTTCCAGTTTGGCCCCTGCGCCAGCGTCCGAGTCTGATCTGTCCTCGTCCTCTGCTTCAGCGTCTACTCGATGTCCTCGTTCGGCGCCTAAGATTTTGGGCTCACGCTCACGGTCACTGCCGAATGAACTCAGGAGGCTGAACTTGGCAGGAGCCACTCCTGCCTCAGAGCTTGCCCCCGCCCCATTGCTAAACAGCTGCATTAGATTAGGAGCCACTTTGTAGACTGGTTTAGGCACTTCCGCTGGCACTGGAATGACTGAACCGCCTGCTGTCTGCTGCTGCTGCTCTACCTGTTTTGCTGTTTCCTTTGATTTTTTGTCACGTTTTGACTTCGAAGGGCTCAAATCCGCCGTAGCCACGGAGGAAATCGCTCCTGCTGCCTTGGCTGAACCAGCGTCTTCGACCTTAATTTCGTACTTCCGTTTGTGGTCCGCGGAAGAAGGCTGATATCTGACCAGCCCCAACGCAGAGGGCTCGATTCGGCCTTTGTTTGATTGGGCAGATACAGACTCAACATGTTTTGCGGTGGAAGCTGCCAAAATTCCAGGACCAAACATTTCACTCAATACGTTCAGTTGAGTCTGCTTCTCCGCCTCTCCGTCTCCGTCTCGCCCTTCTGTGGCCTTCGATGCAGACACTGAATTTTCTTCCACAAATCGCTCGTCCATCCGAAAGCGCTCGTCGCCGCCAAACTTTGACCCGAGCTCCATGAGCCGCTGACCCGCTTCCCCTTCGTACTGCGGCTTGACCTTAAATTGGTTTTCGTCCTCGATACCATCGTTATTGTCGTCGTCAGAGGCTCCGAACAAGAAGTCTGTCCTTGCTTCGGCTTTGGTCTTGGACTGAGCTCCTGCTGACGATGACTGATGCGGCCGTGATTCATTCTTCTGTTGTTCGGCAAGGTTGGCGTTTGATAGCGCCTGTCGAATGATTGCTTCCCTGCTTTTCTTAAGCTCGTTTTGTGTTTGCAGGGACTGAACACGAAGTGCGTCTGACCTCTGCTTCTTTAGCGGATTAATTTTGAAGCCCGTGCTTGGTGGAGCTTTTGCTGTTGATGGAATAATTGCGCACGTGGTAGAGCTGGAATTGGCAATGACTGTCGCAGTTTGAGTGTCGATTGGCTTCCGCTTCGGCTTAACTTCTTGCAAACTGGGATAGCTTAAAATCCCTCTGAACATGGGCAGTTGTGGTTTCTTCGTCTTTCTCGTGTCATCTTCATCGGAAGAATCTGAATCCGAAGATGCTGAAGAAATCTGCACTGGTTCCTTCGGTTTGGAATGGGAAGCCGGAGCAATGATCTTATTTTTGGAAGGTGGGATAGGTGCCGGCGCCGAATTAGTTGCGGACCTCAGTCCTGCCCTCAAAACTCTCACTGGGCACTGCTCCTTGGCTAGGACTGGGAATCTGACGGCCGTGTCAGCGTCAGCCGTGCGCCTACCGTTGAGTTTCGGGTTGTTCACATTATCATTAGTCTGTTCATCCAACGCAGGAGTAGACGACACAATTTCAAAGTCAAAATTATCAGGCGGTCTTGGTCTCTTCAAGTTTCTAGACATTTCACGCTCCTTCTTCAATTTCTCAATGAAATTCTCTTTCGCTGGCTGCACTTTCATCGTCAACCCCTTCCATCTGGTATTATTGAGTAGGTCAATGCCTAAGAAGAAGAAAATGGGTGTGAGATACAAACTGTTTGATGAATCATCTATTTACAATATGAATTCAATTAAGAGCTTACATTTTCGTAATCCATGCTCTTTATCATTGAAACTGATATCAATGAACGCGAATGTGGCGTCATTCTTGTTCCTCACGTCAACATCTTGAACTGTTCCAAAATTCTCGAAACGCTCCCTTAAATCTATTGAACTAACGTCAGGGTGCAAGTTTCCAATGAAAAGTCTTCTCGACGAAGAAGCGTCGGTCGCTTTCGCCGCTGATGCGGATCCTCGCCCGAACTCCGTCGCAGTCATCTCCGTACACAAAAGATGTACAGTTGCACAGCACCAGATCAATAATTAATTAATTCAGCAAAAAAAAAACCCTGTGACGCGAGAACTGGGTGAAGTGTGAACTCAACACGTGCAAGTTTGAATTCCGAGCAAATGCAAATGAAATCCCAACAAAAACCAAAGAATTCAGATTTGAGTTGAACAAAAGTGAGTAATTCCAAGCATTCATTCACAAGTGGTCCTGTGGCGCAACGGATAACGCGTCTGACTACGGATCAGAAGATTCCAGGTTCGAATCCTGGCAGGATCGCAATAACTTTTTTTGCAAATTTTTTCTGTGCGTGAAAGGTCACCAGCTTCAGTGGGGTTATGCGACCCCACATTTTTGCAGTCGATGCATATTTTTATCGCTGATAAGATAAGATATATAGCCACGCGAGGCACGACGTTTCTGTGACTGAACTGAGCTGAGATAAGAAAGGAATCTCCTATTTTCTTGTTCAAACTTGCACGAGCAGCGCGAATATTATCTTTTCACTTTCATAATCGTATCGCAACTTACTAATTCGCAGGCGTACTAAAATTCCCCAATTAATTACGGCTTATGTATCACGTAATTCTGGTGTTCATAACTCGAGATACGAGCAATGGGACGCCTGTTGACAAGAAGTAGTAAACCGACGACCGGAGCCGGAGTGCAGGCGCAAAGGCACAGCGGTGATAGTTTCAACCTCCAAGTTCAAGCTCCTCCGTCTTCCTCTCCAACTTTAAATACGAGGTCAAAACGTCCTGCCAGCACAGGCGCAGGCAACAACGACAAATCCGTCGATGATGGCAGGGGTGGACGAAACGATGCGGAGAATGGATTTGCGCAATGGGTAAGCGTATTATGAAACTTGACAACGGGGATGAAGGCTGAATCCTGAGTTTCTGACATTGTATTTACTGGTAGGGTGGCTACATGTCGGCTAAGAAGCAAAAACTTGACGAGCAGTTCAATGAAAGCGGTCTGGGGTTGCGAGGATCAAACAAGATGTCAGCTAAAAAGCTATTTAAGGGTGACTCCGTTCATATCAACGGATATACGAGTAAGTCTTGAATCCAGACCAAATTTTCAAGTCCATATTCAAATGCATTGCATGATTATTTTTTTCCATTTGTAGGTCCACCGGAACCAGAGCTCCGAGGACTATTTACTCGCCACGGCGGCCGATATGTGCAATACCCGACAGCGGACACGACGTTCGTGGTGGCCACAAACTTGTCGGCAGCAAAGAAGAGGATGTTCGCGAGTAAAACCGTAAAGCCTGAATGGATTACAGACTCGATTAAGGCTGGAAACAGACTTGATCCCAGAAAATACATGCTATATGATTTGAACAAGTTAGTGGGTCTTTCTTTTCTTCACTTTTTGAATTTTCGCATTGCAATTTAGCAGGACAAGATTTATTTTCTGTTTCAGAGAAAACAAACAACATACCCTGACACAAGTGATGAAACAACCTGCCAAGACGAAGCTGAGCCCTGTCCCTGCGCCAGCTCCAGCACCAGTCCTTCCCGCTAAAACTGCAAATCAGACATCTCCAGAAATGAAACAATTTAAAATTAAGAATTTAATTGTGAAAGTTCAAAAATTGGACGCGACGTCAATCTTCTCTTCCAAATCTAAATTCCGAAATCATACTCCAAAGGCTGGACCTTCACCATCACCGTGCGTCGTTGTCGTTGAGGATTCTGAATCCAGCGGATTGGGGGACAGTCAAGGCCCAACTCTCAGCGATTCAGGCGATTCCCAACGTATTGATGCAGCCATAGATTTGCCAACGCCGCAAACAAATACAAAGTCGGAGCCAGTCAATCACGGCAAAGACAATGTCCAAGACTCCAACGACTCTGATGAGGTCACAATCATAGAATGCACGCCCTCTCCGCCTCGCTCAAGAGTGGCTAAAGAAAAATCAAGCGTACAGGAGAAAGAGAAGCCGGCATCGAAAAATGCTTCCACTTCCAGTTCAAGTCCAAGCCGTACTTCGACCAGAAGAGCAGCTGCTGGTACGACGACGGCGAACACGAGCGCCGAGCATCCTGAGGTTCCTTCAGCTGCCTCATCCGCAGCAGGCCAAAATGAGGCAAGCACCAACAAAACTCCAGTCTCAACTGCGAGTGCCAGTGTCGGTGCCCGCCCGGGCTCCGGAAAAATGAAGACTGCCGCTGAAGAAGGGTATCTCCAAGAATTCTATAACAATTCACGCCTACACTTAATATCAACCCTCAAGAAAGGACGACAGCAGAATGTCGCGGAGTGGAGGGCTAACGTTGCAACTCACAAGTTTCCATTGGCTGAGAAATACCGGCGATTGGCACAAGAACGCTCGAACGTTGGATCTACGGACATTGAAATCCAAAACAGTGACAAAATTCTGTTCCACATTGACCTTGACTGTTTCTTTGTGGCCGTGGCTCGCCTTTCCCGCCCTCACCTTCAAAACAAGCCCGTGGTCATCACTCACTCAAAAGGGGCTGACTCCAAATCCGACATTGCTTGCCCGTCGTACGAAGCACGGGCCTTCGGCATCTCAGCCGGCATGTGGTTGTATCAGGCAAAGGAGCTTTGTCCCGACGTGGTTGCGATTCCGTACGAGTTTGACGAGTACACTCGCGTTTCGAAGCAATTTTACGAGACGGTCGCAAGTCTGACGTTAGAAATGGAGGCGATTAGCTGTGATGAAATGCTAGTAAATGTCACGAGTCTCCTTCAGCCAATGGCAGCGGTAACAGACGATGGGGGCGCCACCCCGAATCCTCTTCGTTTGGCACAGTTCCTTATCGACGAAATTCAAGCGAGCACGGGCATCACCGCTTCGATTGGCATCGGAACAAATCGACTGTTGGCCAAGCTTGCGACGAGGGTAGCGAAGGACACAAAGTCAGGTCGCCACTTCATGAAGGTGGCCGATGCTCAAGAATACATTCGCCCACTTCCCGTGCGGAAACTGCATGGAGTTGGCTGGGCCACGGCGGAGAAATTGGAGGCACTTGGCGTGAAGACAGGATCTGACTTGGAAAGACTAAGTCTGCAGGAGCTGAAGCGAGAATTTGGGGACAAAACCGGGCAAAAGCTACACTCGTAAGTAAAACTTGCCAAAATAGCCAAAATTCCCTTCTAATCTTCAGCTTGATTATTTGGCAGTGTTTGCCGTGGCATTGACGATGACACAATAAACGTCGACGCGGCGAAAGCCAAATCGATATCGGCTGGTTGCTCGTTTGGAGTCCGGTTTGTCAACATGAAGGAGTGCGAACGGTTTCTAAAGGAAGTCACGGAGGAGGCTGCAAGTCGGGCGGCGACTGCGCGTTGTTACTGCAACAAGATGACACTCACACTCTGGATTGCAAGGAAGGGATATGAGAAGGATACGGTGAAACCCGGCGGGCATGGGATCGCGGACGTACACACAAAGTAAGATTTGCTGATGTAATTTATCATTGTTTGTGAGTATCCTCGCGTTTCAGACTTAACTGTCTTTTTGCCTTCAGGAGTCAGACCTTCAAGCAAAAAACGCGCGACTCGTCCGTGCTCGCTTCCAGCACCCTCGAACTGGCTCGGGCCATTATGCGAGGAGTCGTGCCTCCAGAGCACGTGCGAGGTGTGAGCATTTCATTGGATGGCCTGATCTATGATGACGATCTCTCAGAGAAGGATCGCAAGTCACATCAGCCTACTTTGCTCTCGCAAATTAAGAAGATTCAGTCGACAAAACCTGCAGTTGCAGCTGAAGAAACACAAAGTGCAGACTCAAATTCAAGCCGTGTAGCGGCTGCTCCTGAATCTTCTACTGTTCCTGGACCATTAAAGTCAAGCAGCAGTTCTTCACCCGCACCCTCGTCACCAAGCTCTGAGCCTAGAGGGAAAGCGACGACAAAGACAAAGGCAAAACCATGTCCAAAATCACGAAGCAGCAGTGCCGGCGCCAGCGTGAATAATGTTGGGCTTGGCTTGGCCAAGTTGTCACATATTTCCCCGTCCACGTGCATGTCAACTTCGAATTCGAATCCCTACGCCGACATTCAGGAGCTCGACCCGAGTTACTTGGCAGCGCTGCCTGACGACGTGAGAGCAGAAGTTTTGCTTGAATTCCAGAAAGCGAGGAATCTCAAAGCGATTGTCTCGACTCCTGGCAGCAGCAACAGTGGACCTTCAAGCAGTAAAGCAGTACTGAAACCAAAGTCAAGCCCTGTCCGATCTTTCTTGAAGCGATCGCCAATTCGTAGTAAGAATAAAAGCAGTAGCAGTCCGCGTAAGTCAGGGCAAGGGCTCAAGTTCTTCCCACGCAAGCAGTCGAGCGGCGGCGGCTCATCATCAGACAACAACTTGTACAGTTACTTTAAGGCGGTGGAGCGGGCCAAGAGCAGAAGCCCGTCGGTCAGCCCATTCAAACGAGGCGGTTTCAAAACTTCGACACAGAAGCAGAAGCCTGGAGGGGCGGACCCTGCCTCACTCTCGCTGAGTAGTGAAGAGAACCGGTTAATCCCGGATAGTAGCGTTGAAATTTTCGTCGTACCTGAGTCGCCCCAGCCAGAACTCGATCAGGAACTGCAGAGGTTGCTGGAAACGACTCCTACGAAGAAGTCATCGCTGGAAGTTGAGAAGATGATCATGAGCTTCAACGAGGAGATGCCTGAAGGCGACAGCAATGGTAACGGCAGCAGTAAAAAAGCGGCTAGAGCGGAAGCCAGCATGGACAATGAATGCGGGCAGCGCATGCTTCAAAGCACGAGCACCGGCTCCAGACCGCCAGGGAGCCGACCCTCATTGGAATTGGACCTTCCAAGAGGCAGTTCTTCTGCTGCGGGTGGAAGCACGGGCCCTGGCCGAAGCTCCAGCAAAAGTCCTCGCCCTACGACCAGCAGCCGTGCATTCGCACGGGTTCGAAACGCCTCGGGCACGGACGACCCCGAAGTCCAGGCCGCAATTCTGAAATCTTACACACAATCAAATGGGCTCGGGGACGGAGGTGACGGGTACGACTTTGAAGCGGATGAAAGCTTCACGGGACCTGCGGCTGGCCCGAGCACGCATGCTGACGCCGGCACCGGCGCGTGCGCAGACGACAATCTAAGCATTGCCAATAACTTGGACTCCGACCGTGACGACGATTTCGACGAGTACGACATCAATCCTGATTTTCCTGACCCGACATTCAACGCCCAAGAAATTGAGCTCCCACCACTGAACGGTGAGTATGAAATCGATAAAGTGCACGAAACGATTCGGATGGGAATCACGGATCGAATGCCGAGTGAAGACGACGCCGAATGCCTGATGACATACTTCCGGGACCTTTCATCCACGTTTTTGGCCCAGACGTGTAATTCACTGCGATTTTTACAGGCGTAAGTGAAATTCTTTAATCAGTTTACCCAGTCTTTGGCAACATTTATAGTCATTTCGCCATTTTCCTCTGTATTTCCTAGGCTTCGTGCCGAACTGACAAGGAAAGGCGGAGAAGGCGCCGTGGCATGGAGTTCCATCTTCGACACGATCATAAAGCAGACGCAGGAGTGGATCCAAGAGGATTATGGAGGACTCTTCGAAGTGTAACAGGATGCACGAAGCAGGAACCTTAAGCTTGATGATTTGACTTCTGAGATTCAGGAAACAATTTGTGTGGTTGTGTGTGTCGCTGTGCTGGGCAATTAAGTAAAGTTTCTATAATTTTCTAAGAATTTCGAAATAAAAATCGCATATGAACTTAATTCATTTCTTGCATTCATATTGATATCAATAAATATTATTATGACGCTCCGTTCACAAACTGTATGAGCCCAAACTCTCCAGTCTCCATCCAATCCGGCTTATTTGCATCGAGCCAATCAGCCTTCGATTGCTCAACCCCGGCCACCGTGTCCGCCTTCACTGTCCGGAGTGCGAGGAGCGGAGCTGGTCGAAAGCCCCCCAATGCGTCGGAAAAAGGCGTGCTCTTCTTCCAGTTTCGGTCCTGCACCAGTTTCCGGTAGTTCAGGTCGCCTTTGAACACAAGCGCGGTGTGAGCCCGGAGCTGCCCGTAAAGATCGGGATCGCCGTGGGGGTGGGCCATTTCGCTGTACGCATGAGGGTACGTCCAGAACGGAGACGCGACGACTCGGAAACGCGCGTCCTGGAAGTGGGATTTCCATTTCGCAGACAGTTTCTGAAGCTGGACCGACGGCCCCGCAGCCATCGTGTCCAGTAGCCAGACGACATCGTGAGACATTGTGTCTGATATGAACCAAGGCACTGTCTTCACGTAGAAGGTCACCGAGTGCACATGATTCAGGAGGCAATCGGCGAAGCATAAATCGGTGAATAGCTCGAAACCGGCGTTGTCCAGCACGTAGCCCAAGCTTCTATCGTCATCAGCGCGAGCTGAGCGAAATGTCTTCCAGAAAAATTCTGAATTATCAACAAGCAGGCTGTCTTTCTCCAGGCTCTTCAGTTGCTGCATCAAATTTACGCTAGTGTGGGACGCCGACTCCCCGGAAGAAAGACTCAAATCTGAACGATTGCCCCATAGACTCAAGTGTAGAAGGATTTGTTGCGTCGCGCTCGTCGACAAATCTTCTTTGGTCATGAATTCGGCGAGGCTCGCGATTTCCTTGATTGATTCGTGATATCCGGCTTGTTTCTGGCTCCTGAAGTAGTCGAAGTTTTGGAAATGGGACGTTGGACACGTGAACGCGTCGTGGATTCTTTGGTACAGGTAGCATTCGACGTACAGCCAAGGAGCATTGTACCAACGAACCTCCTCCACGGGACAGGACAATTCGCGACCCACCTGCTGCAAGTATTCGTTCCAAGTTGAGTATAAGGAGTCTGGATCTGGAGTAGTCGATTGGGAACCTCGTTCGACTACGGGCAGGCGCCTGATTGGTTTGTTGGTCTGGAGTTCGTTCTTTAATTGAGCTAGTTGGCCAACAATTAATTTAATCTCGTCACGAGCGGCCTGAAATTAAAGATTACGCATTACAAGAATTCCCAAACGCGGGTTATCTCGTAAATTGTAAAATTTTACTTACTGCTCCCAATTCTTCCCCGATCGCATTCTTATCACGTGAGAGTTGGTCAATGATTTTAGTGAGGATTACTGGAAGCCGGTAGCCAATTGTTTTGTACGCGAAACCCCTACAAAAATGTTGACAGCGGATTAAAATGCGGACAAAGCATGCACACGCCGTTAAGGTCGTTCCAAATACCTTTTGTAAGTTGCATTCAACCGACTACCAGGTGGATAAAACCCGTCTACGAATTCGGCGTTGGCGATTCCTCCGCCGCTTCCTCCGACGTGATTTCCAGTGGTGGAGGTGGCTTTGGGGCTTGTTTTCGCGTCGGACATGTTGCAAATTGCAATTATTGAGTTCTTAATTCGAGCTCGAATCGGCGAAGTGCTGTAAAGTCTTACTATCGTGATTTTCCACACTTTGGCTGACCTCAACACAGAAGCACTAAGCAAATTAATTACTAAACCGATAACTAGAGTCTGGGCCCGACTGAAACTTATGTAATCGCTTCCGACTTTATGATTTACTCTTTTATGCAAATGGATCAAAGTGAACGATCATGATTATAAAATGTATTTCCCTCGTGCGCAGTGACATAATTCACATGTGCAGTGAGCGTGACTTTGAGCAGAGCTCGTGAAGGACAAAGATTTGGGTATCGCATCGATTTCTGATTTCTCAACTACAACAACGTACTGAAAGAGTTTATTCTAAATTAATCTAACGACGATTTAACATGTCTAAATTAACATAAAATATGAAAGCAATAACAATTACAATAACAATTAAGAACAAAGCAAAACTTAGAACAGATAAGAGTTCAAAAACAGTCGTATAGGATATATAAAAAAAGTAAAAACGTTAAAAATCGCAAAAAACATAATACCTTGAAGGAATCTTGACTAATGAAACGGATGCAATAAACGACTTAAGAATTCCATTGAAGCAAAAATATAATAAGAGATAGAGAACTGTGATAAAGTCATGTAAAGCGCTGAAAACACTGAGAAACATAAATATCATGAATAAATTCCAGAAACGTTCACCAACTTCTAATTCAAACTGTCCAGTCAAATTCCATTACTGTTTCCGGTCGCGGCCCAAAGACTCGGGCCCATGTCGCTAAAATAATAAGGATAAATTGCATAGTTCCAGTAGCTGCGAATGTACTCCGAGGGTGGGTTCTGGTCGCCTGGAACTTGAATCTCTCGGTTGAAGTAGCCGTGCAGTGCGTCTAAGACAGACTCGAATTCCTCATTCGTCACATTCGTCAAGATGGAGTCAATTTCTTGCTGCTGGCCGACGGTATTCCAAGGCAGGTTGTATCCGGCTGTAATCACAAACTCCTCCGCGATGTCATACTTGAATGGGACGATGCAATTATCCAAACGACGAGAGAGAATGAAAGTGTTGGACTCCATGTTTACGTTCTTGTTCTTGCCCACTTCGACCACGTCCTCGCCCAGTGTCATGAAGGTGCGTGTGGGTGAGTTCGGAGGACTGCCCATGGATTCCGGTAGTACTGGAATGGCAGCAGGCCCTGGTGGTCCAGGATAGCCGTAGTCGCTTGGAGAAAATGGCCTCGATGCACTTGATGGCCCAGGAATTGGATCTGGAGTCAGCAGGGTAGATCGATAACCAGGGCCACGCTGGGGCTGGGGCACTTTCGTTTTAATGTGGTTATTATTTTGGTCATTCTCCATTGTTGGACGCTGGACTGGACTGGGCACGGAAATATAAGTAGCCATTATTACTGCTGAACTTGTCCAAGTAGTATCCAAAGTCCAGACCCAGACCGAACACCAATTCAATTAAGATAATAATACCAACCTCTTAACTCTCAAGCGGTTAATCAGGGAATTAATCCGTTCTAGCAAAGGCTGATGCACGACGCGTGTACGGACGTAGGATGATTCGCGATACAACTGACCAAAATTTGTCAATTGCTCAATTCTCAGCTCAGGAACATCAGAAATCGTAGTGATTAAAATATTTAACAACCGTCAGTGTTAAAAGAATCTAAAATAAGACGCAGATTCGAACTCGAAACCAAATTACGACGATAAGTAATTATGATTGCAAAACGAAACGTTGCCTTGTGATTGTCCACTCCAGCGTCGTAATCTCTCAAAATATAGCAAACAGGAGACCACACAGGAGGCAAATGTGGAGAGTCGAGGTGACATGGCCCAAGAGATGGAATGCAGTCCTCTCCACTCTCCATTCTTTTAGCAAGGAATTCTTGAGATAAGCGCATGTGAGCAAGCCTGCTTGGCCGCTGCTACTGTGCTGTACAGACGGAAAGTACAGATGAGATGAGATCATAGGCTGGGCTGAAAGAAGCACAAGAAGGGATAAAAGGTACACACTTCTCCTTGTGGAAGTGGTTACTTTTAATCTACGATCTACATCCAGGCATGGCGTTGTCATTGTGATAGTGTTCCATTTGAATAGGATTCTGATCCTGACCCGGGCCTCGTTAGCAACCCAAATCGCCAAATCCATTCAGGCAAAGCAGGAAACAGGACGACTGGAGCCGGAGCCAGACACTGATTTGATTAACCAGGCTCAGTCAGTGCAAGTGTACACAGTCAAACTCAGTTCAGATTGTTGTCATCATGCTAATAGGAAACGCACTAATTAAATTTGTTTCAGTTCTGGTCGAATCTTCAACTGAGCACCGACATTAACGAGGTCAAGCTCCTGACTCCAGTGCTGGCGTACTTTATCATATCACCCTACCGCAGTTAATGAGTTGAATGTTCACCGTCTGCTTCTGCCTGCTTTGAGCCGTGTTTCTTTTAGTTTTTGGTCAGCCCCAAGACGAAGACATGGAGCCTTCAGTGTCGGTGACGTCGGCTCCTGCTGCTTCGACCGAATCTGGAACTGAACCATTGTCAGCTCTCGCGTCTGCGTCGACCTCCACGTTGGTTGTGGTGCCTGAATTCACGCCCATTTCACCAGTTTCTGCTCCAGTGGCTCCGACCTCTTCGTCGTCCGATGTCCCACCGCATTTGGAGTCAACAACGCCAATTCCTCCGTCACCAGATTCAGATGTTCTGATATTGTCGGATACTGCACCAACTGTTAACCATGCTCCAGCCTCGGCTTCATCATCTGCAGCCCCCACTCAGACGGTGCCATCAACACTAACCGAAACTGAAGCCTGGAATCTTCCATCAATAACACCTGGAGCCACACTTCCAGGCGGTATTGACATCCTTTTCCGAGAAATCCCTCTTGGCTGTCGCCAGCTGCTCACTCTCGCCGACATTTCCGAATCGGCCAATTTCCGTGGGTACTTCACAGTCTGCGAGCTACTCGCCCTAAAGCAAGTGCTGTTGCAACGGTATCAGGCCAGCACGAACGGCGGCATTTCAATAATCGAGTCACCACCTCCTGCAGCAGCTGAGGAGCAAGTAGAATGCGAGTCATCGAACGGGGTAGCCTCCCGGAAGCAGAAACTGAAACGATCCAATGCAAATTCGGCTGGTGGTGGGTCCAAGCGCCGTTCCTCGTGGTCAGCGTCATCTACCACTTTTGGAGCTGTACCGTCGACGTCGAAACAGATCAACAGATTTGCTGTAACTACGCAAGGCATGCCTGAACTTGGGATCAGTGTCGGGCCCTGTAGTGCCGGAATGTCAATAGGAATAACAAGCGGAAGTGGCTCTTCGTCTACTCATATTCAGCTTCCAAACACGAACACGTCGTCAGCCGGCATTGTTCAGTCAGGCGTCCCTTCATCGTCGGCAGCATCATCACCGTATATCTTCTGTCCACTGGGGTGCTGCACTCTTCCAGCTACGCCCGCGAATCCTTACTACTCCAATGCTGTCGTTCCGCCTGTGGGGAATGCCTGCGAGGGAATGGGATCAGTGGACATGGAATTGGAGCCGAAGATTGAACCTGAATTGTTGGAGTCCCATTTGCAGATGGAGATGCAAGAGTGCAGTGGCAATGGCAATGGCAATGACCAAGAGCTGTACTTTGGGGGCGAAATTCCACAGCCTTCCTCAGCAACGATACACTACACTGTTCACGGAGCGTCTGTTTGTCCTCCACATCCGAATGCAAATGCAGGCGCAGGTCGTCAGTATCAACCGTGCCCTCCCTACATCCCGTATTTAGAAAACATCGGACCACAGTCGCTGGCGCAATCGCACGTCCAAAGCCAAAGCCAAGGCGACGTGTGTGGTTTGGGTGCGACTTCACGCGTGTGTCAGTCTCATGATCACCAGTATCACAGGCAACAAGACGTGACCGTCAGAAGCCTCGTACCAGGGTCGGGACCGGGGTCATCTTCGACAGCAACAGCGCGTGGTAGGTCAACGTCCACGCACGGGCCTCGTGAAGTTCGCCACGGTCTTCCTCCGCCTCCGCCGTACCGATCACTGGCTCTGGTCACGAAACTCCTAAAAATTGGCAATTACTACTTTCGGTCATTTTCCGAAGTGAACCCAAACCGCTGCAAAGTTCTTTTCAATACTCAGTAAGTTGTATTAGTTTTAATTGTAACAACTGCAGCAAGGTTTAGCTTTACGACTGTTTTCCTTTCAGACACCTTTTGTACGAATGCCACTTGCCAATCGTTCATCCGATGCGAGAAACCCAGCCGCTCCGCAAACTCCTCACGATCGATGTCAAGTTTGAGCAAATTACACACATGCAGTTCGATACAGATAAGGTGTGAGGCAAGAAGCCGAAATTGTTTTCCATGTTTCATACATTGAATTATTGCAATTATAGAATGCGGGTTCATTCGATTCCATTGTTTGGTTTTTTCAGCTTTTCCTGCGCGTGAACGGTGCACCGGGGCTCACGATCACTTACAACCCGGTCACGCCTGAAGACAGGACGATTCCTCCGCTTTCTCCTGACGACCAGTGTCTACTGAATAATATCGAGAATGGGCAGCTCACACTGAGCCCTTGCCACGAGGTATTTCCGAATTACGCTTATTTTCTTGGTTTTATGTTCTTAAATTCTTATCAGCTTATTTTCATGTGTGTTCACTATTTACAGTTGTATTTCTTGAACGAGCGCCTGGTGCACAATCTGCAGTCACACTTTCGCGAGATGCCGCAATTCAGCCGTTTTTTTTACTACGAACAGAGTGTCGCCTCCATTCAGGCGATTCAGGGGCCAGGGCCACCACCACCATGTCGGGCGCTGGCTGCAAACGGATGCTGTAGCATGGCTTCGTGTCCTTATTCGTGGAACCCCCAACAGCAACCCCAGCCCCAGCTTCAGTCACAGCAGCAGCAGACGCAGCAACCGCCGCAGGAGCAACAACACCAGCAGCAGCAAGCTCAAAGACAGCAGTAGTTGTAATTACCAGCAACACTTTTCGTCATTTGTCGACTCGTTACAAATTTTTAATTGGTTGAATTCTGTCATTTGGCGGCGTGGCGTTAGCAAAGTTAGCATGACTTTTCTTCTTATCTTATTGCGTATTGCTCTCCTTAATTTGGGTTGTTGGTTGTTTAACTTGAAAATGTTATTGTTATTTAATAATTGGATACTTCACACGTGCGCGTGCGTGGCGTATCACGTATTTGAGGACAGTAGTTAAAACTAATCAAACTAGCTACAGGAATTAATGACAGTTTATTTAGAAAACATTTACAAAAAAAAGTTAGAAGTTTGTGTTTGAATAAAGAATTGAGGTCTTTAATCTGTCGGGTACGGTTTTAGGTTAAATTGACTAAGCCGAGGAAGTCGTCCATCAGAGTTCCAATTGCAAACTGAAATAGAAAGAGTTTGCTAAGCATGCGTTGCATTAATTAACATGAACTTTTATACAATGCTTATGCTTACAATTCCAGAAGCATCCACCCTCGTTCCAACAATCTTGAGTCGAATTTCATCATCTTGCTTGATCATCATGTCCTCGTCTTTTGACTTGTAGCACGGCGGTTGGCCGGCGGGATCAAATTCCATGTCAGCTGGAATTGACTGTGTGCAGAAACAGGAACGCAATTGCAAAAATCAGCACATTTTTCGTTTTCCCACCTGACTAGCCTTAAATTCAATTAACTCTTACGTGATGTGAAATAAAGCAGGAAAGAGGCCCGATCTCTGCAAACATGCCGACCTTATTGACTTGGGTCACAACTGCGTCTACAACCTCTCCCTTAAACGGTCGAAAGACGATGGCCTTGTAGCGAACCGGATACACGACGAACCCCTGCCCAGGAAGGATTGTTCCGGCACCAATTTTCTCGATCGTGGTGACAGCAATAACGAATCCGTATTTGCCTGTGCACGTGCCCTCAACTTCGGTAAAAAGCTTGGCCTTCACCGTGTCCAGCAGCTTGGGACCAAAATACTGAGGGTGGAGAAGGATCTCGTGATCCATTCCAATCTACAGACACAAACGACATCACTGATAAGCTCGAAATACACGCATTGGTATTTTAATTACTTGCAAGGGTTAGCTTACGTGATAAAACATGATGATCGTCTCTTTTATCAATGCAGGAAGCCTTCCTTAATCCAGCAGGCACAATTAAATGCTCGATCACAGCTGCAGTCAGTCAAAATAAATACTTTAACTGAGCCTCCAGTCCACAACGTCTCAAGTGACTCACTGCAAGCAGAAATGAGAAGTCAAGTCGACTCTTCGGCGTTTTTAAAAGCAAGGATCCCCATCGCAACTTTGCTCCGTATTTCGTATCGGCTCTCCACTCTTTCGCATTCGGTTCAAGTGCTTTGGAGTCATCTCAAGGCCGCAGTCAACTGAGGCGCAGATATTCAGCCACCCCGATACTTGGGCCCGTTAATTAGCGCCCGAATTTCCAGAATCAGTTGAACAACTTCAAAATGGGCGACACTGAGCCCCTGAGCACGGCCGAAGTGGCCCAAATCTGCGGGCAAGATCCAGCAGCTGAGACAAAAGTAAGTTTACGTACTTACGAGTTATGACTGATTAGACCATTATAATCAGTTCTTACAGTAGTGCAGATAATTTTCTCTTGTCTCCTGTAGGATTACATTTTTCAGCAAACGATGTACCGCATCAAAGACCCAAGGCGCTCCCTGCAATTCTACACCAACGTGCTCGGCATGATTTTACTCAAGAAACTCGATTTCCCAGCCATGAAATTCTCTGTCTACTTTATGGGGTATGAGAAAAAGGCTGACGTGCCCTCTGACGAGAAGGAGCGAGCGGTGTGGGCCCTGTCCAGAAAGGCGACGCTCGAGTTAACACAGTAAGTAAAAGTTTAAGAATCAATTTCGAGCCGGAAGGCTAGGCGTAATGCGTTAATGATGCGTTAATTGATTATCTTGATATGATCGTGTTTAGTAATTGGGGGACGGAGAGCCAGCCCGAGTTCCAGTACAATATTGGGAACAAGGATGGAATTGGATACGGTCATATCGGAATTCTGGTGCCAGATACTGACAAAGCTTGCGAGCGCTTCGAGAAACTGGGAGTGGAGTTTATCAAGAAGCCGGCCGAGGGGAAGATGAGGGGACTCGCGTTCATCAAGGATCCAGACGGCTACTGGATCGAGATATTCTCGGCGAAGACACTTGCAGACAACAATGCCCAGTAGCCTACGTCTGGCTTCGACCTCTGGTGGCCTTCAATTGTGATATGATTTCATGCTAAGCTGCATCTGCAATTCACAGTCGATTAATTAACCTAATCAACTTCTCCATCGGAGTTGAATCATTCGTTAATCAAGTATTTTTGTGCGAGGCGAATTTTTTCAGCTGATTTTCGTCGGAGTAAAGAATAAAGAATTCATTGCATTCAGAATCTTGCGAAGGTTAATCATTTTTATCTGACCCAGCTTATAAAAATGCATCGGCACCCACGCGGTAATGGATTCCCCTCTTAGAACGTGGAACACCCTGGGAATAACACGATGTCCTCTAATCTTGGATTGTTAGCATAGAACTTCAAGTCGTGGCGCATCGTCAGCTTATCGCATTGCCTGCCCTTTCTTGCTTTGCTATCATGATTGCAATCTCATTGTTCAGTTTATGATAACTCGATACTGGGCTTCTTTTCAATCTCGCACTCGCCTCGTCGTCGTCGCCCGTCGCTTCGCAGATTTCTTTTTCATTTCGCAAATGGATTCGCATTCGCAATCGCATCCTCGTTCACATAAAATCCGTGTCTGATTGAAAGCATTTCGAGTTTCGCTTTCGCTACAAGGGAATGAATCTCAAAGTGATCTTCCACCGCAGCGCAATGCTGTGCTATGCTTTAGGCTTTATTGAGATTACGTTTCGCGATGACGACTGGATTCGCCATCGCCAAATTTCATTTTCATGTTCATAAAATATGCTTTTATGTATACGAATCTCATCTCAAAAGAATTCAAATTGTAGCATGGCTGGGTGGCACAGCAAAGCAAAGGTACCAAGGCCAATTCCATAATCATAAAAGACGATGTCATCCACAATCGGTCGAATTCTTACAGAATCGCATAAACGTAACGCACTCGTTTTTGCAATTTGCCAATTTCGAGCAGCGAGTAGAAGAATCAACAAATTCCAAAGCAAGGTGACAGCGTAATGCCAAAATGGCAATTGGCAAATGGATCCATTTAAAAATTCATGCGAGATTCGCGATTCGCGACTCGTGGATTCTTGCGTATGAATTTGCAGACGGCACGGCGGATTTTTTTGCCAGTGCGAATTGCGAGTGCGAATCAAAGCCGAAAATTTCCCAGAAGAATGCAATTTCTTTTGCCTCGAGTGCAGAGTGCCTGTGCCTGTTCACTTTCTCGACGAGTGCGAGTGCACAGGCGAAACTTTAACTTGGCTCTCAACGTTCAGGCAGGCCGACATCAAAGGAAAAGAATTCGCTTCCATATTCTCGACGCGGACGCGCAAGTCGAAAACTTTTGCTTTGCTTTTGCAAGTATTTTTATTAATAATTTATGGCGTCTTTCGGAATTTGCAGACCTCCTGCCATTAATTTCGGATTTTTGCAACTTTTATTGAAGTTTTACGTCTCACGTCACGGCCGCTGCTTTCCGTCGCGCCGGCAGAGTTCGACTTTGCTAAGAATTCGTCGGCTGTGCTCTTCGCTTGCAATGAACACGACACGACAGAAAAACCATTCACAAAGTCGGGGAATTGCGAATTACACTTACTTACGGTTACGTTTACGACGGATGGTCACGACGAGTAACGATTATTATTTAATTGGCTGGAAGAAGACACCAAGAAAGTTTCCAAGCTTCCAGAACCAGGCGGGTAGGCACAACAAAAAATTGCACCGAACTGCACAAAGCACGAGACAAACGCGTGATGTCCGGGCCGGCCGTGCCAACTTTTTGGCACTTACGACAACGACGCAGGCGACCGAAAGTCTGAAGACCTGGAAATTGGAGACGGGAAGTAGACCAAACCAGGCAGACAATAGAAACCGAGGCTTTCCATTTCCAGCACGCAAAATCAGTACAGCAGGCAAGTCGGGCAGTTTCCCGAGTCATCGCTTTTTCGTTTTCTCTTCTTCTTTTCATTTTTTGCGTATTGACATTGAAATTAGTACAACAATAACAATGTCAATGTCTTGGCATGGCAAAACGTGGATCTCGGCCAAGAACATAGCTGCACGGATTCGCGTTTCGTTTTCGCTTCCTCTTCCGACCGACTTCTGCTGATTCCAGCCTGGAAATTAGGCAGTGGCCAATTTTCCCTCTCCTTAGGCCATGGCCATAAACTTCGCCTTCACGTTCGCAAAACCCAAACACACTGCACTGCAATGAATCAATTTGCAGTGCCGGGCTCCGAAACTCATTCCATTTACTTACGGGGATTTGGCTGTCAGTGCCTGACGCTGACGCCGAGCCCCAGCCCGGTAAATAAATTCTACTTTTACTTCTATTTTCTTAGTTTCGAATTCAATTGGATCCGGCCATGGCGAGGCGTAGGAAGAAGGATTTAGCGTGGCTTGGGCAGTTGGTCTCTCGGGAATAAAATTCAGCTCTTCAGTCATCGTATCAGCCGCCCGGCCATTGAAATTTGAAAATAAATGGAATCGGGGTCAAAATTCGCATTTACTTTGCCTGTCGATGGCCGGCCCAGATGAACAGACCGCAGGCCTCAGCCGTGCCAGCTGCCACGCCCAGAAGGCCAGACACGAATGCAGCAACTCGAATTGTGAAAGGAATTGAAATCCAGTCTAGAAACGAGAAAGCAATCTGCAAATGGAACTTTAATTTATGTAAACAGTCCGTAGATCTCATCCGCTGAATAAATATCGCATGATTTGAGTCTCGGACGTCTCGAAGGAGGATTCCGCATCGCACAAAATTTGAGGCTCCAGTCTATAATTGTGTTTCGAAGGAGTTACGTTCATAGTCGAACTCTTTTGCGTCTTGGTCTTGGAGCCAATTTCTGTAGCCCATCATAAATTATGCCATCGAGCTTGGGCCTGGCCATTTCGCGTGAGAGTTACGTTACGACTGCCGATTACGAGCTTGTGTATTAATAATCTTCGTCTTGAGTTCCTGAGCCTCAGCTCAGCAGCCGCAACAGCAGTTTTGAGCAGTCGCGTCGTCGTGAAAGATTAATTTATGACCCTGGCCAAGACGCCACCGCCACGCCACAGCAGATTTATTCTGATGCCATCCATCCAATGCTATGCGAAAATACGATTAGAAAGAGGACTTTGTATGTTGCTTGCATAAAGTTGGAGTTGGACTTGACTTTGACTTTGATTTTGCTTGGGATGCACGAATGCACGCTTTGCAGATTTTGTGCCAAAAATATGTCAATTACAAAATATACGCTAAAATACGATGAAAACCTGTCTGTGAGCTTGTAGCTCACTGTACAATGAATCATCTCGACCTTAAGGAGCCAGAACGAGCCAGTCCAAGTCCGGTCTAAGCTTTGAGTTGAGTTCATTCACTCAATTGCATTAAATTGAAGTAAATTGTTCTTGCCACTGTCGGCTGGATTATGATTAAGTGTGCATTAAGCCAATAATCAGTGACAAGCAAGTGAGCATCATGAGTAAAGATTCGTGAATACAAAACGAACAAACACGTACGCAAGCACTTGGTAATTGACGCAGAATGGAAACAGAAAGTGATTTAGATGATTCAGTGAGTATTTGTACAGGGTTAATACAAGTACTAAGTAACGCTCATACGAGGCTCATATCAGACACTCTTTAAGCAGCTTTGAGTTTCAATGACACAGTGAGACAAATTCCTTCGAATTTTTCACAAATGTGATTGTGGCAAGTGCGATTCACGTGTAAGGGTGTCTATTGGACGATTCCACGATTCTGAAATCAGGTAAGTCAAACAGAATTGATTCTGGGTTTTCCGACACGATTTCTGCATTCTGCGAAAAAGATTCTGGAACGAAGCAGCTTACTTCAGGCAAGGCAAGGCAAGCATGTTCTCGTACTCCTTTATCACAAAAATGCAGAGCACCAGCACACACTTATGAGCATGTAAGACTCTGAATACAATTTGTCATCAAATGAATTGCAACGCGAACGCGAAGCCATTAAGCCAAGAAAAACGACGCTACGCTACACATTAAATGTTTCCGCTTCCACTGAGCAAACTTAACCTCTTGTCTCGAGATTTCTTGTTGTTTTCTGTTTCTGTCGCTGTCACATTGTTTCATGCATCGGATTCAATTCAGATTCGTAATAGAATTGTTATCGTAATTCTTATTGATACCATTGCTTCAAAATGCAAAATGCAAACACAGCAAGCCTAATTTATGTTTTTATTTTTATGGTTGAACGGAAGCTGGAATGGAGTGGAGTTCGGGAAATTCGGCTCTAATGGCAAGCCCTCAATCATAAATGCCATTTCAACTTGTGCGAGTGTATTTTAATTTGAACTCAAGGCAATTACAGTTACGAGCAAAGTCAGTCATCCATCAATCAACATCAAACATATCATTCCGAGAGAATTTACGAATTCCATCCGAGGGGCAAATCGCAGTGCAGAGCGACGTCGACGCAGCACATCGCACATGTGTGCATGACGGGTAAATAAAATGTGCCCGCCCATCCATCAGTAGGACAGATGAGCTCACAAACGCAAACGAACGCACAGACAGATGACAAGAACAAGAGCCCATTTGCCCATTTCGGTGTGCCATTTCTGCTTAAACGTGTACGCGGGCGCGCGGCGGATGGCACGGCGAGTGAAAGTCAAATAAAATGCTTTTGCAATTTGGAGTTTATTCGTTTACATCCATCAAACCAGTCAGGCAGGGTAAGCGGAAAGCCAAGCTTCAGCCAAGTCAAGTCAAGAGCTCGAGTGCAATCAGAATCTTCAAGCCTCAGGCTGTTGTCTATTAAATTTCGGGTCGAGCTCGCTCAGAAATTGATTGCTGCTCATGTACACAGCACAAAACAACTGCACGACTTGAGAACAGGAAGCAATATTACGACAGTCGTAAAAATCACATTCGGAGGAAGAATCGGAGCGAAATGAGGACATGTCCACATACGTTCAAGTTCATCTCAGGCGTCAAGCATCAAACGGAAACGTCACGCTGCTTGGTTGCTGGAAGCCCTTTTCAAGCACAAGCAATTACTTGATACATAAACAACAAAACCTAAATGGCGAACAACGCGCCAAAGTGCCAATCAAATGCCCCATCCGTTCTTTGGTTAATTTTCGAGTTACGAGCGAGAATAATTGTGGGACAAATTGTTATGGCTAAAAGAGTTACGACAATGACGGCTTGAACCAATTAAAGACGATGCAACGGAAACCTACTCAAGCTTGGACAGGTTTTGCGCATTATGCACGCAGCATTAAATTTTAATGTCTAATGGAAGTAGAGCCGTTGAGACGACTCAAAGTTGCAAATTGTCAAGCTGCCTACTGTTTGCCTCAACACGGACGCTTCCTGAACTCTGAAATGCGTCTCAGGTCGCATTTTTCACGACGATACAAAGCACGGCTTTCTTCCGGCGACGACACAACCGGGCCTTTATACTTATTGCTGGAACTCGTGAAATATTTACGGCCCGCACAGTTTTATGTGTCGACTAAGCTGTCACCCTCGTTTGTGGGCTTAATATTTTATTATCTACTCGAGCCATGCCGTGTAATAAAATAACTTTGGCAGTCAAGATAATAAGAACAGAAAGGACATATGAGGCACAAGGCAAAGGTAAAACCAAGGAAATGGAGAAAGTAAACATGAACTTCATTAGCGAACTCTTCGTCAGTGCGAGCAATGCGAGTGCGAATTGGAGAAAGAAGTGATACATCAAACATCATCTTTCTGTAAAGCAAAGGTGATGATGACGACGAAGACGAAGGCTTTGGGAACGAATAACGAGTAGCTAAGAGAATAAGAGATCGTTGTATACGTAATTTCGACGTGGCTTGACTCCTGATAAGGCGATAGGCGAGGGATTCCAGTTTGCATTTCCATTTTCTCTTTTTTGCTTACGTCTTGCGATTTGTGGGTTGTGCCTTGTCTTGTCCAGGGAATCAGCAGACGTGGCAGACCAGCCAGCATTGTTATTTTTGTTTTTCCTATTCAGTCTAGGCTCAACTCCAGGTAAAGATAACGTAATTTGCACTTCATACGAGAAGTTCAGTGCAGTCTGAGAAGTTGTATCAAAAAATATGCTTACACCAAGGAATCTGTTATCCACCGTGCTTTGTACGTGTTTCGCGCTTACGTGCCTTTGTGGCCTCCCTGATCATAATTCTATGCAAAGCACTGCACGCCTGAATTGAATAAAACTATCGTATCGCGTATCGCCTGGCGAAAGTATCGCGCCATCGTGCCCGGTGATACACTTTGAGAAACAAGAAACATGAACATGAACAAGGAGAAAATGACTTTCAACTTCTGTCCGAACAGCGCGTACGAAAACATTTCCACAGAATGAGAATAAAAGAAATGAAACTTTTATATTAAAGTTTCAAGTTTACTTTACTTTACTTTCTTGCATGCAGCATACTTTTGCACTGCGTTGCGCTTATAAAAGAGTCGTCTTTTATTACTCGGAATGCTTTCACTGCTTTCGCTTTCAGTTCTTTACATTTGCCTCGTCTTTGGCCGTGCTTGTGGCTTGGCTGTGGCCGAGCACGAATTTTTATGCTAAAGCGTCGCGGAGCCGAACTTCCGAGACTCAAGACGAGACGGAATTTTCACTCTGACTGACTTCATTTTGGTTCGGTTTCCGTTCCAGTCTCAGAATTGATTCTGTGGCCATGATTTCCTTTCATTACGCTCTTTATGCATGGGTTGAGTGAATCAGCCATCAGCATACAAAAGAATTACGGAGACGAAGAATGGCTGCTTCCAGAAATCAGGTCCATTGTGCCGTGCGGTGCAGCAACACATTCTTAAGCACGAGCACTCATTTTGTATGCTCCTTTCAGGTCCGTGGCGTGGCCTGACTTAAATTCGATATTTTGCAAGATGAGCAGAGATCCAGGCGAGATGCGACTTTCTCCCTGCAGAATGCAGAATACAGCCGGGCTTGTCATATTTGATGATGAAGAATGGACAGTCATCTTTCTCCTTCTCCTGCGTGCATCTTTCTTGCTTCTTACTTACGCTGCGCTGTGCTATGCCGTGTCTGCCTTCTCCGGGCAACCTTATCTCATCAGCCATCGTCGTCGTCGCTATTAGCCTTCTTATGTTACACCTTCGCGTATCGCGTTCAGTGCTCGTTGCTGCGCTGGCAGCTGGAAAGGCAAGGAATAGCAAGAAAAGCCAAATGACGTTATGGAAATTGGAATAGGAAAAATTTCTTGCAACGCAGCGGAGTCGGAAAGACGAAAGAGAAGCCAGGAGGGGATTTTGAAACTAATCTTTATGGAATATGTTATGATCTGCTCTGCACAGGCAATGCTAAACCTAATGTCATTTTGCCATTGCTATTGCCATTTCTGAGGAAATTTAACTTTTTCCCTCGACACGGCACGGCACGGCGAGTAGCGACTGCGACTTTCCCCAGGATATTGACGGAATGACTCCAAATCAAGTCAGCGTTGCGTCGCGCCTGCGCGCATTTCGCGTGCCAGCGAAATGCTAAAATGCTAAAATGGCAAATGGCAAAATGGTGGCTTCATTTTCTGAGACAAGGCTCGGGAAATTCTATTAAATTATCCACGGCGCTCGTGTTTCGCACTTCGCACAGGTGAATAAATTTCCACTGCAGTAATTTAAATTGGAGAAAGCCGACGGGGAGCACGCGAAAAAAAGTATGCAAGCGGAGAAAGCAGAAAGCAGTACAGAAAGTCACGACTACAAGTGGCATTAAAGAGAAAGGAGAAAGCTCATTTCCCCAGTACGGCAGTAATCCTTTGCCTCCATAAAATAGTAATAATCGTACAAGATTGAATCAGCGCTCCAACTTTGCTGTCACTGCTGGCAGCCGGAATAATTTTTATGCTCCAACATCAACTTTTTATTCATAAGCAGCAAGAGCCCGAAACTTTCCCACTTGAAATTCTCCGGCCCACTTTTTGATCTCTGCGAAACGAAAATAACAGCAGCCCCAGCACGAAGATTAAACGAGCCCGCAAAAAGCAACAGCAGCAGCGAAAGCAACAGTGAAAGCAAAGGCGAGAGTGAAAGTAAATAAAATTACGCATTCTTCGACCTGCCCGCTTCGCTTCAATTTTTAATCATAAATTCGTGAGCTGACGTTCGTTTCGGTTCGAATTGTTTTGTTGTTGCCGCCGCCGCCGACGTTGTTTTACACTCGATCCAATTAGAATGTGAATTTTTCGCGTACACAACACACATATTTGAAATTTGAATCTCGCTTGCCTGCTTATCCATCGTCGCTTTATTAATTTCAAGGCTTTCCTCGAATCCTTATTTTGCGAATTTTTCACTGCAGTGAAAATAATCTCGACTCCGTTTTCGCGAGCACGGCGCGACGCGCTTTGTCATTGATTTGTGATTGCTGACACAGCACTTCGGCTTCGGTATTACAGGCGAGTATTCCGTGAGAATGAGACGCGAGGCCGCCGCAATATTTATGTTTATGCGGGCTCAGGATCAAGACGCCATGCTAGATTTTTGCAGAGTCATCAAATTTCTTTATGCCTCGCATGCAAAAGCAAAGACAAAGACAAAAGCGGAGAGAAAGAAAGGGCCATGGCGTGGCATAGCGTAAGCATGGGCTTAAGATTAACGTAGCACTTGGGAAATCATTTCTGTGTTGTGCCGTGGCCGCGGCTGTATTTCTTTTACTTTGCTGCTTACCCCATGCAGTGCCAACAATTTATAAAAATATGCCACCGCATGATCCACCACAGGATTTCCTGCTCGTGCAGGATTCACAATTTACGAGAATATTTCCTGGAAAATGAAATCAAATCCAATCTGCGTGCCCTGCTGGAGAAGAAATCTATCCACATTCGACATTCGTAAATTCATGAAACACACATATCCACGGCCCATAGAATTGAATAATGGAAACTGCCTCCTTTCACCACTGAAAACAAACGGGTTTCATTGAGAAATTGTTGAAAGAAATTGTTCACGAATCGCAAATCGCAGCAGCAGGAGCGCGGCGACGAAAAATATGCCAGGCTGGAATTGTTCTTTGCAATTTCGGGGCATAAAAGCACCACTATTTTGTACACGCACAAGCAAGCACACAAAAGACAAGAAAAGACACGCTCACGCTATTTTTGGACGGCACTGCCATCGCTGCGCTGGCGAGGTTATCGTCTATTGCATCGGTATGCTAAATACGTTGTCGATCGGCCATTACATGCACGACACGACAAGCGGCATGAGCCCATGGGGCGCATTCACGCGTGTGTCTCGTGTACGGTGTATCTCATGAAATCGGAGGCACAATGTGGTAATGGCAATCTGGGTCAGCGATAATGGGGATAGTATGCTGATGCCAGCCTGGCCTGGTAGGGTTCCGATCGACTCGACTAAAGTCGAAAATTTTTTCGATTCGATTCGACTCGACTCGACTCGACTTGCCTCATATTTGAGTCGAATTTTTCGACTCGACGTTCGATTCGAC
>WIXG01000591.1:0-34995 GCA_009869945.1 Mesaphorura yosii
CGTATCTCTTTCCCGTCTCCATCAGCGCCCAGACGGGCTCCGTCTACCTCACCCTCTCCGTCACCGTCGAGCGCTACGTCGCCGTCTGCTACTCGCTCCATGCACGCTCCCTCTGCACGTGGCGGAGGGCTCGGGCGTGCGTGGTCCTCGTCCTTCTGCTGGCGGCAGCGTATAACACGCCCCGCTGGTTTGAAGTCTGCACCACCGTCCAGACGAGGTCCACGTTCGGCGACGACGACAATTCGAGCGTGTACGAGAATGTCATGTGCCCGCTCCGCTCCTTGCCTGCGTACAAGACGTACTACATCAATTGGTCGTACCTGATTGTGATGTACCTCATTCCCTTTCTGGGCTTGGTGATCCTCAATTGGGCCATTTATCAACAGGTGAGCTGCTATACGCGTGCCGAACCACGGCAGCGCTCCTCAATCATTTTTATTGCGGAATGACAACGCGCTTATGACAGGACGGCTTTACTTTGTTGGAGCTTTCTTCGTACTTGCTCGTCTTGAGTGCTTTTTGCATGTCGTCGCCATTTCCAGTATTGATTTCCATATTTTTTTTGGTGATTCCCTGCATTGTTTGGCTCACGACTGAAAAATTACGTCTTTTGTCAGTGCGAGCTGCGAACGTGCCAATAAATCGTGCTTTTAGAAGATCTTTGAATTCGAATCCTCGATCTGTTTCGCAAAATAAATAACAACTCGAGTGGTTTGCTTTTCTTTGCTACTGCTGCTTCGCTTTCGCTCATCGCTCTCTTGAAGGACGTCCCGCTGTTAGGCAATGGCACGATTCGAAAATTCCAATATTCTCGTAGGTATTTTCCGTACTTAATTTGCATTTTTCGCAGGTCCGGGCTGCGAATCTCGCGCGTGCCGCTCTGTCAAAGCTGCAGCGCCGCGAAATGGGCCTGGCAACGATGCTCTTGTTTGTCGTGGGCGTGTTTCTGCTCTGCAGCGTCCTCCCGCTAGTCAACAACGTCCTCGAGTCGTTTTACGACACGGACTTCGACGTGCTTGTCCAGGCGTCAAATTTCCTCGTCGTCCTCAACTCGTCTGTGAACTTTGTCATTTACTGCACGTGCGGGGAACGGTTTCGGAGGCTCCTGCTGCGAATATGGAAGGAGTGCTGGGCGCGGGTGCGGGGGCGCGCCGGTCGACGGGGCTTCGGACGCGGGCGCGGACGAGAAAGCTACCGACAGAGGAACGGACACGGCGGACTGCTGCAGGCGAAATTTGGAAGCTTTCGAGGGAGTTCGGCGCTCGCCAGCCATCGGCAACGAAGGCCCACGATGACCTCGAGCACGTGCACCGTACGCCTAACGATCGATGGAGACGGCGATTCGCACTCCCCGTCACGACTGAACACGATTGTAATGCTTCAGGGACTGGAGAACGGCCACGCCCACGAAGAGCTGCCCCTTTACTATTCGACGTCGTCGAGAGCAAGTATTCAAGCAAGGAAAAATTCCAGCCATACGCAAACACCGTACAACGAAAGCGAAAGCGGAAGCGGGAACGGGAAGTCAAATTCTATACTTTCGAATGGTGAGTTGGCCCTGGCATCGAACCAGTAAAGTAAACAAGTTAATTAATTTTGACAGTGCAACAGTAGCAATTTTGCGATGCGATTTGTTTAATGGCTCAAGGCTTGAAGTTGGAATTGAAGATTGAAAAATGTTGCCAGCTGCCGGACTTGGTTTGGCTTTCGAATTTCGATTTCTGTCCTAAGTTCAAGTCGTGCGTAGTTTGTTTGCAGGTTACAGCTTGAGTTCTTTGACAGGAGTTGTTAAAAATCATGCCAGTCCAGTCATATACACTGTACAAGTTTCCAGTTTACACTTTACACGTCATTAATCACATTGGGGTGAAAGCGAACTGTTTCCTTGAGCATTTAATGCCGGCCCTGTCGGGGCTCTGAGAATTAGGAAGCGAACTTTCCTAAATCGTCTAAATGCCAGTGCTTCTAAAATTTTAATAACCGGTAGCTGAATTCGGCTCATCGGCCACCAACGCGCAGTACAGCAGCCATCAGAACTGAAAATAATCCATTCAACAGAGCCCCCGTCGCCCGTGGCCGGTATCCAGTTGAATAGGAGCAAATTGTATAATGCAAATGAAGCCCAGACAGTTTCCAGTTTCAGTTTCAGTTCAGCTGCGAGCTGCTTAGTTCATCATCATCGACGGCACGGACACCTACTGTGCTGCGCTGTGGGCTAAGACAACTTTATAATACGATTACATTAACCACCGACGGAGCCTGTAAATAGCAGCTCAGTGAGCAGTGACATGACACTGATGGAAAAACTTTTGTCTAAGCTTAAGCTGCACCAGCAGAACCAGAACAGAAGCGAACAAAAGTGAAAAAGTTTTTATCATTATTAACATTAGGATTAGAATTAGCATACACATTGTTTGCTGATCATTATCCCGAATCCCGACTAGCTCCGACTGACTTGTTTTCTTTCTCCACAGGAAAGGGCAACCGCAAAGTAATGGCGACACCGACGGCGGCGGCCGCCAACAGCGAAGATTACCAACGCCAGTGGCTGCAGCAGCGCCCAAAGCAGGAGCGACTGCTGGAAGAAGAGCAGAATAACTGAAAGACGCAGACAGTGGAATTTCATACGACTGCATTTTTGATCGCTTGAGGCTTGGGGCCCTGGAATCCCGAATCTAAACCGGCGCGACGATTGACGTACGGACGGATTTCTTTCCCGGCTCGGCGCTTCCATTGGCAGAGTCCCGGGTAAGTTGCTCTTTCTTTCTTTCTATTCAATTCCTTTATTCGTACTACTATGAATATTGTATATGCTTACGGCATATATGCTTATATGTAATGCTTATGCATGAAAAATGAATTTGGAAATTCTCTGCTTACTGTGCTGCTTCCACCGCGTGAGCGTACGCGTGCGTCAATGCAATGCCTTCATTTTTCAGATCTTTCGTGGCATTTGTGTAATGTGAGTCTATTAATCATTGTATTCTTCTCTCCAGCAGCTTCCAATGACTTTCCAACGGTGAGCAGTTGAAAGCGGAACTGCGGAATCCAAGAGCCGAGCCAAGCCTATGAAACAAGGCGAAGGGCAGCTGTCATCCAAATTCGCAATTCCACGTCCACTTGGCACTTGGAAGCTAAAAGATTTTATTACCCTCATTCACGTTAACACAGCCAAATAAGGCAAGGCAATGACTCTCTTGTGTTAATTGCGCACGCCGCGACTGCGGCTGGGAATTTTATGTGCGTCAACGTCGTGCCTGCGTTTATTAAATTACGACTGCGTCGCGTGATCTCTGATGCGATGCGAAGGTGCGATGTGATGGTTCTGGTCGTACGAAGATAAATTAATAAAAGCGGACGTTTTCTTTCAACTCTAATTTGAGCATTTACTCCAGCGCTTATTGACTTGCATGACAGCATCGGAAACTAAAAGTGGCGGAATTCGCACGGGCATGGGCACGTTCTATGCTGAATAAAATGTCGAAAGTCAAAGATTCTGGATTTTTATTTTACTATGCATTTTACAGGCTTGGTTTTAATATTCTTGGTCACTGCCACTGCCCTGCCTCCGCATGCGATTGGCACCCCCAAACTTGCGTTTCTTGAAGGCGACTGTCTGCGTCTGCGTTTGTGTGTCGGGGTCGCTCTTGACGAAGAGCGAAGTCGTGCTAGTTGGCTGCTGTAAAGAGGCGACCGTCTTCTCTTCGAAGTCGTACCTGCTCTTTTTCTTCGGGCCGGCGCCTGCCCCCGCCGAGGATGAAGCTCCGAGGCTCGCGTGAGGTAACTCAAGATCAACTCCAACCTTTGTGCTTGCGATGGATTTCCAGCCACCTTTCGGGTTGTACGTCGGCAGGGGTTTGGCCATCTGTTCCAGAACTTCCTCGTCTTTCTTGGCCTTTTTCTCGTCGCGGTGCAGGATTTTCGGCTGAGAGCCGACGGCTGGTGTTGAAGTTGCGGCTGCGAGTGGATCGGAGCCCTGCTGCTCGGCGAGATAGTCCTCGTACTGCTGGATCTTCAGTGAAATGTCAGGATTGGCCTCCTTATCTTTGTTGTACGCTTCCAGTGCGGCTCGTTCAATCTTGTCCAGGCTCTTGGCCGCCTTCCTTTCTTCCTTATCTTGCGTCCGTGTCTTGCGCTGAATTTCCTTCAGTCGTCGCTGCACATTCTCCTGGTGCCGCCTCCCGTTCTCGTGGAACTCGATACTGGCTCGGTTGTCATTCAGCCAACACTTGCACATCTCGCAGTACTTTTTATCCATGCTTTTCCAGTAGTCAGCCATCCTGCAGCTTGTACCTGCAATGCAATAAACTCAAAATTCATTGGGAAACCGAGTGCAGAAATAAATTCTTCAACTCCCTTCAGACTCTCTAATATATCTACTGATAAATTACCTGAATGGTAGATTCAAGCGTACTAAACATGAATCCAATGAAATGAAAGCGGGCCTGCAGTGAATTCGTAAATTGAAGGCTTGCTTCTGGAAGTTCCAAAACTGATTCTCGGTGGAGGCGTCGGCCTTAATTCTTTAATCAGGGCGCCAGTACCAGTAATATCTTCAGAAATGCCTAAAGTTAATAGGATAATTAACAGCAAAAGCCCTGATTCACGACTGAATTAACTGACGGGAAATTAAATGACTGCGCACTGAAGCTGGGAATGCGATTTCATAGTCTTCGCAATGCACGTTTCAAATCTTTTTTTTCTGCACTCGGCACTGCGGAGTAGAAATCAAGGAAGGCGTGCGAAAGGCGAAGCCGCGACTCAAACACGTTCTTGAAGCTTTGTGCAAGCAGCGAGTAAGTTGAGAAATTGTGAAATCAATCACATTACAGGTTTAATTGACTAATTGCAGTCTCACGAGGAAACATAGGTCGCTGTTCAAAGCAAAATCACTCCAAATCAATTGTTTGCACCTATTTGAGCCTCACATGATGTGTGAGTGCCACCATTTCCACCGGTTTTTCGATTTCGTGGTGCGAGCCAAAGCTAAACATAGCCCTGGAGTCCGAGCGCTTGAACGTGTGAAGTCAATTTTTGAATGTAAATTTTTGTTTATTCGTTTTCTTTCCTCATCACTTGAATGTTCAATATCATGAAGTAGCTGTATAATTGAAAATATAGCTAATCCATTAGATCTTCTGCGTGGTAGTGATACATCTCGATGACCAAGTTATTTGTTGGGGGCTCCTTCTGTTTATGTACCGAAGCTCGATCGAATCTACATTTTCGGTGGTTACGGAAAGTATCGTAATGAGTTTCCAAAGGATCGAGTCGATATTTCATATTTGGATTTGTCAGCTTGATCAGTCCATCGGTTCTGATTCTTGACTCTGCTATTTGATGATTACAACTTGCGATGTACGATACGATTGCCTGCAATCTGTGACAAGAAGGGAAAAATTACTTTAGGTTAAATCTGTACAGAGATGTTTATGAAAATTTATCCAGTTGACCAAAATCACCACAATTCTGTCCCCAATTCAAGCAGTGAAAAATCAAAGTAAATCATGTGACTGATCTCTATTTCTGTCTGTAAGCGCAAGTCACAGACAAAGATCGCGGCAAGCTACTCCGTTCCTGTCGAGAAATTACAAGAATATTTGTTTGCGAAAGTCAGTTCCCAGGATTCCTTATCGGAATCAACATGGAAAAGTTAATTATGATGTGGTTATAATTATGGAGTAAGAGTCCCCCTCACTCGCCGTTTGTGTCTGTCAGTCAGCCCTCGAATGAGCAGCCAAGGGTCGCCACCGAAGCCACAACTCAGAGGTTAAGCAGTCTCTTCTTATTATTTACCATTCATTGTCATCTCTTGACCGATCAAATTCTTTATTTGTCACTCAGCTGTACATAAAATGTCATAATATTTGTCATAATTGAAATCAATTTCAAATGTCCAAATTGTCTCATGGTGAGACAGTCACCATGAGCCACCGTAAGCGTAGCCAGCGGCCGCACCGCCCGAACCGATGGCGGCCAACGCATCGCCAAGCAGACCTCCCAACGCGGAATTGCCACTGCCCATCGCAGGAACCATGCTGCCAGGGCCGAAGACAACGGTGCGAAGAACTCCGTTGATGATGGGACAACCAACGGCGGCGAGGGTGGAAGCCAGGTTCTGAATGGCAGAGTCGGGCCCCGCAATCCCAGACGCCAGGAACCCTGCGAGGGCTTGGGAGAAGGGCAACGTTCGATTGCCCGCCTTGATCAGCACCTTGGCCAGCTCGGCCTTGACCTCGGGGACGTTGGAAGCCAGCGCTCCCTTCACTCGTGTGATGAGCGTGTTGAGCGGTTTTGCCCTCGCGGCTGGCATGCGCATGGCGGTGCTGTTGATTCTGGCGCTGATGTTGTGCAGACCGCTTTCAAGCTGGTGGCGGAGGCATTCAACCTTCTCCTGAGCAGCCAAGCTGACGGCAGAGTTGACCTGGTCCGCATTGCCGGTGATAAAGTCGTGGAGGGTAGCCACGTTGCTTGCTGCGGCTTGGAGGAGTCCCACCAGGTTGCTCAGCACTGTTCCGAGCGTGTCTGCAGCCGTAGCATTAGCGTTGGCGGAGATGTTGGCTCTGGCTTGATCGATGAATGGCTGCAGGGCAGACAGGTTGGCTTTGACGGCAGTGAGTGAGGTCTGAGCGTCAGGGCCGAGGGTCGGGAGAGAGAAGATGAGGTTGGCAATGTCAAGGAATGGACTTGGAGGGGGAGCTTTGACGGGAACAGGAGCAGGAACGGAGGCTGCTGATGCGACCAGCAAGGCCAGGAAATACATTGGAAATACATTGGAAAACATACTTTGGAAAATGGTTTTGCTTGCTTCTGAACTGTGAATTAACCTGAATGCGAACCCTGAACGCACGCAGCTCGTCCGGCTTTTATATCCACGACAGACGTCAGCAGCGTGGGATCAAAGTCATTCCGAATCTGGAGCCATTTCATAAACATAAATTCATGGAAAGAAAGAGAAAGAAATAATTATGTAATATGTGAGCAGCAGTTGTTGTGGTTCGAGGCGAGCACGTCGTAACGGGCAACAGGATTGTGTGATCAGGACTCCGAAGTCAAACCTATTTGCTTTTTCTGACGCAACAAAGCACCACGAAGCTCCGAAACCGCACCCGTAGCACTCACAGGTTCTGCTTTTGTAAAGGCGTCCAAGCAATTGCCTCTCGACCTTGGACCTCAGCTTATCAAATCTGGAACAAGGCGACGAGCACAAGCTGAACAAAGATACTTCAATACAACAAGTTACCATTAGCATATTCTAACTTGGTGCATTTTTATAAACCTTTTTATTTATTGGGATCCTTGCTCTTCCTTACGTCGAGTATATCATCATCATCATCAACATAGATCAAAGAACAGATCTTGTATTCAAATCTACACAAAACATAAATACTATGCCACGCCATTGTGTATATAGTACAAAGTTTCATGGGGATTATGACAGTTTTCTTGCATATGACAAATGCTTACGCAATGTAACGTGTGCTGATTTTTAATGTTCGTTATCAGTTACCAAACATGATAAAGAAAACAAGCAGAAAATATGCAGGCACTGACTCTTATCGATTAATTGTATAATGCTCGATTTTTAGCATTGCAGGGCATAAAAGTTCCGACAGACATAAAGTTGATGTGATTTAAAACGATTTACTTCGTAAAAGCACTCTTGTAATTCTATTTTGTGTCTAATGGCTGAAGGGCTACAAACTGCACCCAATGGAATGTCCTCCACCGGTCCGGACTCACAAGAAACAAAATTCTCCATCATATCATGGAATCTGGACGGTCTAGATCCAACCAATTTGAAGGAGAGGACAGAAGCCATTGCTGAACTGTTACTGAAAGAAGATCATTCTGCCATATTCTTCCAGGAATTGATTCCACAAACATTTGCATATTTAGCAAAACGTTTGAGTGCTAAGTACAGGCCAATTCCAGGTACAGACAATCCATTTACGACTGGATATTTCATTGGCACATTTCTACATCGAGATCGTGCAATATTCGAAGGTCAATACATTCTAACATTTCCAGGCTCAAGAATGGGACGAAATTTACTTGTGGTAATCGTTAAAGTAGGTGACATGGGCTTGTATCTTTTAAATACACATTTAGAAAGTTTGGGGGCATATTCAGAAGAAAGAAAGGCACAATTAAAAATGTGTTTCACCAAATGTCAAGAATGTCCTGAAGATTACAATGTTATATTTGGTGGTGATCTTAATCTTCGTGACAAAGAAGTGGCTGCCAACATGATTCCATCGAATATGGTTGATATTTGGATGGAATGTGGTGCTGAAGAACCTTTCAGATACACATGGGATTTGACAAAGAATACAAATAAACAAATGCCATGTCATCCTCAACCAAAACTACAATTTGATCGGTTTTATTTCAGAAATTCAAGTCCGGCCACAATTATACCCGTATCTTTCGGTCTAGCTGGTTTAGACAAAGTTCTTGGCACAGATTTGTTTCCAAGTGATCATTGGGCTATTGAATCAAACTTTGGAGAATGGAATGCTGAAGTGGTGGAGCGTCGCAGTCGCAGCAGAAATCAAATGGATTCGAAATCGCGTGCAAGTTCCTGTGAATTTGGATTTCGCTGTAAATACGGTACGGAATGTATTAACACACATGCATCTGAAGAAATGGAATTCTTCCAGAAAAATCCAGATAACAGAAAGCGATATTTGTACAAGAGTAAAATGTGCTCAAATGGTATTCTTTGTAAATACAGGAAACAAAGTTATCTTTGTATGTACGCACATAACCCGACTGAATTACAATGTGTCTTTAAATAATTATAGAAAAAGATTTTTATAGAATTTAAATAGAATAAGGATTTTAAATAGAATTTAGCATTTATTAGCTGTAATTAATGTAAATCAATATATTATATTTTACCAAATTGGATTAAACTGTCCAATCTTCCAGTTCTGTCTTGGCCTTTGCCACTTTCGCCATGTTTTCTGACCGATTTTGGCGAATTGTGAGCCAATTCCTGCGAATCGGACAACTTCTCGGATGTCACCTCTACGAATTCGACCCGTCCAGGACGTACCTCCGGGTCTTGTCTCTACGGGCGATTTGGCGGGGCCGTGAGCCCCAGCGGATCTAACAGCTCCTCCAGTCCCTCTTGTTCTACGCCCTCGGCGTGTGCATGTTCTCCGATTGCGCGTACCTCAGTTAGACACTTTGGATGACACCGTGCGAGTACATCCCCAGCGATTACATGAACACCCAGATGCACCCTGTGACGCGCTGAGGGACTTGGGTGGCAGGGACAGTTTTCTGGCCCCACAGGCAGACATTCGCCACTGTAATCAACATTCACAGAAATCAAGGTAACCAACTCGGTATCGATACGGTGGCGCATTTGGCGCACGAAGACGAAAGGCGACCATGGGAGCGCTTGGGCAGACTCTTCTTGTACGGCGCCTTCGTCCAAATTGCGGTGGCACTCCTGCGGCCATTGGGCCCGACGATCAATTACGTGAACGAGCACCCGAATATCCGCTACTGGCACACCGATCAATACGGTGACACGTACTCCCTATACCACGTGGCTCTCCGTCGCGGCCGTGTACGTCTACGCGAGGGGCCTCTGTCTTCGCCATGCGTGTGGCATCGCTCAATTTCCACTTGACCCTTCTCTCCCGCGTCCCCGGTGCCTTCAGCAGCCGGGACTACCGCCTGTACCACTCCCTCCGGATTTTCGTCACCCTCGTCAACGGAGTGTTCAAGAACGTGTGGTCTGGTTGTACGTTGCTATGGCTCGCCAGCCACGTGTACGTCAACTCTGCTGCGATTGCTATGTTCAACACCGACAACAGCGCCCTCTCGGCCGTCCTCATCGCCTGCAGCGCCCTCATGCAACTCTACGAGGGAATTGTTGTCCTGCGAAGCGGCGGCCGGACATTCGTCCTGAGCACCGCAGTCACCAGATCAGCCGGCTGGGCGCAGGAGAGGGAGTCGGTGGGAGCGAAGAGGGCAGAGAAGGGTTCGTACCGTGCGATTGAAATTCAAGTTGACGAGTTTTACCATTTCGACAACGAGGCGACGCTGACGTTTCAGGACAAAGTGCTCAACTACACGGTCACTCACCTCCTCATCGTATTTTCTCTCATTCGAAGGCAGTCGAGTTGAAGCGTGCAGTTCGCCCAGCAGGTCGCAGTATATTCCAAGTGGGGGCCCGCAGTTGTCAAACCTGAATCGCTGGAGCCGGAGGGGTCGGAAGCCTCTGCTGTTTTCGAATTTAGACAAACTCCCGTACTTCGCTCCAGCTCCTCGAGGCCTAGTGCCCACTCGAAGATGATCCTCCTCACGTCCTGAAAGTAGAGGCCCCACTCCTCCCCAGGAAGGGACCGGCGCCTCCTTCTTCGCAGCTCTGAATCTGAACCCATTTGACTTGTCAAGGTAATGCTTATCTAAGCTTCGCGTTGACAGTACGCTAATGCCAGCTGTTATCAGTAATTCGCGATTTGCAAGCACCTGAAGTGCACTATGGGATTAGCTGTGGTTTCATAATTTGCAATACAAACCATTCGTTGCATACCCGACGGGATATCGTTAGGTTGCTTAGCATATTCAGTTGGACGTGGAACCGACTACCACTGGCACTTTGCCAACATTTTTCTCATTTGGTACGTTCAACCGCGGCAAAGTAATAAATAAATGTACAGTTTGTACAGTTTTCAGCTGCGTACACAGTTGACAACTTGCGGACTCGTGTTTTTGGGTGACCAAGTTGCTGCCTGCTCGCAGTGTCAGAGATTCACCGATTTGAGATCTAGAGAAGCTGGGATTTTTTATAGAATTTCTATTCGGACCTGGCAATCACACTTTAGCATCACGACAGAATAACAATGTAAGCTTATACCTTACTTCCATCAGTTGCTGGATCCAAATCCTTCCATTCAGTTCCAAATCCTTGTAGATGGACAGTGACACCAACCTTAAGAAGAAACCGGATTTGGGATCGTACGATATGGAGTTGCTGCTGGAATGGCTTGAAAAAAATTGCGGACTGAACGAGAGTATGCGGAACAGATTTAGGGAAGAAGAAATTGACGGGGAAATCCTGAACAATTGCAAGACCATTTTTGACTTGAAAAGCTTGGTTCCAGAACTAAAGAATGGACCAGCACAGAAGATATTGATAGAAATGAAGAAGATAGGACCACAAACTGTCGCTGAGGACGGAACTAGTGGAAGCACATTTCTGGTGAAGGCAAGGCGATTTCGTGAGCCTGTTCGTGGAACAAAGTACTCCGCCGGCGCAGTGCTTGGGGATGAATACGGAAAAGTACTAGTGGAGTCAGGTCCTGACAACCCAAACCTGTTACATCCGATCCGTGAGTTCAAGAAGTTCACGTCAATAAGCCGAACCAAAAACTTGAAAAGTTTCTTCGTGAAAGCAATGAAGTTCATATTCGCTTGCATCAACTCTCGTGCGAACGGAACAATATATTTTGGTGTTGAGGACAAGAGTGTTCGTGTGATAGGAACAGAATTGGATGATGTTACGATTGAAGAATTAAGCGACGAACTTCAAATAGCCATCTCCAACGTTCTGAACGATCAGACGAAGCGATCGGTCGTTCTGCATTGTTTGCACAATCCAAAGTTCATAGAAGTGGAACACTTCAACCACCAGCGCACTCTTTTCGTCGTTGAAATAGATGTTGAATCCAAACACCAATTTGTCAGTAATCTGTTCTTTGAAGTTGACTTTGCACGTCTAAAGGGAGTCACAGAGAGAGGTCAGCAGCTTCTAGTGAGGCGTGGGACATCTACAATGAAACTGCTGCCTGTCGAAGCCGAGGGATTTCTCCAAGATTTACCTCAATTGGCTGAACGTCGGCGGCGTGCGGAATCGTCATGTCACCACATGCCGCATGATCAGAAAGGTCCATCATTACAAAGTATGCTGACGATTGACGCAACACAATTTCTGGTACTTATCGTGGACAAGAATTCTGACGTCAAAGACGACTTGAACTTCATTGGGAAGTACATCAAATGGAGAGTCGTCATTGACCTAAACAGCGACAGCTCTCTTCACGATGAGTATGAGAACTATCGCCAGACAAGGACCATGACCATTGACAACTTTGGAGAAGAATTGTTCCAACTCGAAAGCGACACCGAGCGCACATGGTGGCTCTATGCTAATGGACACGACGAGACGAGCAGACCCGTACAAAAGTTGGAACAGTGGAAGGGGCCGAGGGAAGAGGGCATCTCATTTTTAACCAGACAGCTGCGCTATATGTCCAACAATAATTGCTTGGCAGTTTTCTTATTTCTGGCTGACAGCGATGGCATAATGTCCGAAATCTATCGACGATTCTACGATTCCGGATTTTGTAAGTGTGTATTCATAGCTCAGTATGAAAGGGCTCTTGAATTCCTCCGTGACAAACTTGAACCGAAGAAAATTGAAGTCGGAATTAACGGAATGGTTGAACTTCCTTGGCATCACGTGGATGGTGTCTTCCGCAATGCAAGTGGCCAAATGGAGTCAGAATGTGAAGTCGCAACCTCATCAGGAGCATTTGCGATCGTGAAGAGGGATAACTGGACTGACATTGAAATTCTTGGTGCAAAGGAGTGTGCCAAGGAGTTGAACAATCCAGACAATTCCGAACGTTTTCGCTTGGAGCGCAGAAGGTTTTACAACGGGAACCCAGTCAGTTGGTTAAACTGTGCGCTTAGCCGGGACTTTATGGGGAAAGACCGGCACATCGTCAAACGAAATGAACATGAACACCTTAAACGGAACGTTGAATCAAGCAAATACACTGCGGGGCGTTCTTATGTCATACTAAATGTGTACCATAATCCAGGAGCAGGAGGAAGTACATTAGCTCGGCATGTTCTCTGGGAATTGAAAGATCGCTATAAGTGTGGCATTATCAAAATTTCCAGTCAGTACGGCAGAGAAGACTCTACAAAGCGTCAAATCGAAGAACTGTATCGCTACGGAGAAAAGGACGTGCCGCGAACTAGCCTCAAGCCCGTAGTTCTGGTGCTGGATCACCCTAATCAGGAAATGAGTGATCTGTTCCTCAATGAACTGAATCAAAACCAAGACTTGGATGAGCTGGTTTGCGTTGTAATAAACTGCAGAAGAACTACGGAAGAAAGCAGCCATTCACTAGCTCTTCAAAGTGTGTTCCGCCATGGACGGGACATATTCTTGCGTCAGAAATTTTCAAATGAAGACGAAAAATCCCAGTTTATAGGAGTTCTTGACGATCTCACGGGAAGACAGAACCTTAAGCTGGAGGCTGACCTCATGCTCGGATTTATGGCTCTAATATCGGATCACGTCGGGGAATATGTCCAACGGACAATAAAGAGTTACGTGGATTCGTCGGAAGACTGGGAGAGACAACTAATCACATATATCGCCTTATTGAACACGTATAATGCCGAAGATCCCGACATACCAATTGCATTTTTCGATTTCTTGATTCCCGAGAAATTAAGACATTCTTTCACTCAATGGGGAAATCTGAATCGACCCTGCGCCATATTCTGTACGATCGGACAAAAGCATGAAATTGGAGATGTAAGCTGCATCCGAATTAAGTTGCATCCTCTATTTGCTAAAGCGTTGTTGCGTCATCTAAGGCCTGGAAAGTTAAGCGAGTTGGTTCTTCAGTTCCTGAACTGCAAGGGATTCCTGTCAAAGTCGTTTTCAAAGCAGGTTGTGATCAAAATGACCGCGAACATGATTAAGAAAAGAAGGTTTGACTCTACAAGGCCTCCAAGCCCTGACAAAGCTGCGGAGTACAAGTACTCAGACTTACTTAACGATATACTTTCGGAAGAAAAGATTTTCAACTCAGAAGAGTGCTCGACGTACTACAAGGGAACAGTCAAAGTTGTGAAGAGGGCATTGGAGGTTCTCAAGTACAGAGAGTTCGAAGATCCCTTCCTCGCCCAACTAGTTGCTCGCGTTATGTACCTGGAGGCTCGTGATTTCGAAAAAGCATTGGAGTACGCTCAACGCGCAACGCGACTCCAACCGAACAATTCCGTTCTTTTGGACACAATGGGGCAAATTTACCGGGAAAAATTGAACACAGAGTTCGCCAGTTTCACAGGGCGGCCCCTTTCCGACTACGCCAGAGCAATAGACCTGAGCAGGAACGCTCTAACCTGGTTTAACAGAGCGATCAAAACAAGCGAAGCTGTGAAAGAAATTAACTATTCCCCACACATGGGACTGGTTGGGATTTACAAGAGCCTCTACAAAATGTTACCTTGTTCTGCAGATGTAGTGGGCGCATCCAACTTATTTCACTATTTATCCGACGCTGAAAGCTTTCCAGCTGAGATTGAAGAGGCCTGGCATGAGCACCATGACTTTATGAAAAATTTATCCAGCAATTGCGCGTCGTCGCTCAAATCCGCCCTTGACAAGCTGACCATGATCAAACCTGTTCAGAGCTCACAAGGAAAACAAGAGAGCCGGAAGCTCAAGCTGGTTGAAAATGTAATGGACTCCTTCATGGTTTACACGAAGTTCTGGCCGGATGAAGAGTTGGCTGATGGTATGCTGCTGAACCCAGTAGCAAGGCGAGCATGGAATTCAAAAATGGTTGAGCACCTGGGTGGACTCAGCTTTTTCACAATTATGGAACTCGGCCAGAAAGGTGAATCAGGTTTGAAGGCTCTTATTCACATGAAGCAGCTCCTCGAAGAGAACGCAAGGACCGAGCCATACCGCGTGATTGACATGGAGAGATTGCTTTACGTGTATCTCTCACTCTCTACTTCCGCAAGTTTCAGCCCTGACCATGTACCTGCTTTTCAGATATTTGGGCTATGTGTAAAACTCGGGGCGCTGACGGATAACTCACAACGAAGGGGAATTTATAATTTGGCAATGTCAATGTTGATGTGGCCGCAGGAGAATATGTTTGGTGTCACTTATAATGACAAAATTTTGCGTACAGTTCTCAAAACCATGAAGCACGAGAATCAATTTGTCGGAAGGAACACGGAGTCAGACCTGGACTACTACAAGAGAACCGGAAGGAGGCGCATAAACTACAAGGCTAGAACTGAGTTCTATCTCAGAAGAAATGGCACAGATCAGAAAATGATTTATGGAGGGTACGTTCAAAGGCGTGATGACAAACGCGCGTGGTACTCCGACGATCAATTCTGGAGTGACCCTGGATTAGAACAACTCTTGGCCAGACTGACCGGCGTAATCAACGGTAACGAGCTGATGGCCTACAATTTCCATACGAACAAGCACGATCTTCCAGTACAAATCGCGCACACAAATTCTGCTCTTTCCCGAGTGTACGAGGCGACGGTTCAATTCTACCTTGGCTTCAGCTGGGATGGACCAATGGCTTATGGCGTTGAGAAAGTAAACAGACAATCAGCCGGCAACCCGGTCAAGGAAACTGGGTAAAAAAGGGGCACGAGGGAGCGTACGCTGATTAACCCACGTTATTTATTGCAATGTTCCCAAAATTGCAGTTCAGCTAAATATGGTGGAAATGATTCCAGTGATTAATCGAGTAAAAATTAAATAGCGGAATACATATGATCAATTCTGCACAAACTGCTCCTCAGCTGATCTTATTTCTTAGAAATGGACAACTCAGATTTTTGTAATGTTCAGTGAATTTGAGGCAAGGAATGATCGATTGATCGATGTCCTGCAGATTAATTATGATGGACAATGGCCAGCAGTCTCAAAAACTACTTGCACAGTCGCTTTGAATACCAATCTCGTGAATGACACTGGAATCTGGATTGTGCACTGCAGGTTTTTAGTCGTGCTCGTCTGTATTAATTAATTTACAACGATTACTCGCTCACGAAAAGCTGCTGCATGGGCCCGTGCCGTCTGCAGTAGCTCTTCAAGTGTAAGTAACCATTTCTGAGCTATGCCCGGACGCCTTGTACGTATTCACAAGTTAATTTGGTGCCTCTGACTCCCGCAGGTACAAAATTACCAGCATTCTGCCCACTGTTCTCAAAATACGCCGGTGTCGATCTGAAATTGTACCTGCGACCAATCAAAGGGTGCTTCGAGCTCTACGCTATGGATAACGCAGTAAGGCGCAACCCATCCGGGTTCCGTCCACTGTCCGTGAGAGTGCGCACGTCTGCGTGTCGGCTCCGCAATTGGTTGACCTTCAGCCTGGAGAGCGACGGGCACGAAGTCGGGTTGTGGAGCAGGAAACGCAGGGAGCCCAGAGCGACCGCGCTGGAAGGCACATCACGGGATTCCAGTCCAGTCGCGGCACGAAGCAGTGAAAAGCCACCGCTCGACGGGGGTACTTCTCCTTTTCCGGCACTGCTCCTGCAATGAGATGGTCAATCTCGTCACGGGCACGGGGATCACCAAGCTGCTTCCGGTTATCGTGTCCGCCAGTTGCCCGAGCCTCTCCAGGACGAATCCAAAGTCGCCTGCAACTCTGACTGAAGGGCAGTGTCGACGTCATGACGGAGTGCCACAGGCGGCAGGTGGAGCGAAGACGGAGCAAGTCGCCTTGCAGCATGAACTGGGCCACATTTGCCATGAGTGTGAACACAGAATAAACGTCGTCATTGACTACAACCGCCAGGACTCGAATGCGTGTGCGTCTTGCCAAAGTTTCTTAATCAAGCCTGCCCTGCCAACTTACCTCGGGAACCAGAAACACGTTTAAGCGTTCGTGTTTTTTCCATCGCGAAGTGCTGAGTGCCGTCGATGAGTGACGATGATGAATCGGGCAACGGAGTCATGAATCACACCCAAAATAAATAAATTGGAGTACGTATTAATTAAATAGAAGCACTGACTGACTGCCTCTGACTACAAGTTTAAAATTAACAAATGCAAAATGTGGCAGTGACAAGGGCACACCGTAATTAGTAATTAATTAATTTACGTTTAGGTAATGGCAACGGCAATGCAGAAGACCCGTTTTGCTTTTGTTAATTTCTACGTGGACGGACGACTCAAGAAAGAAAGACGAATGCAGTGAATAGCAAAGCAAATACCAAAATTAAGGGAAATGCCGACATGGCCGTGGCGAGGCGTGGTTGTCTTCAAAAACTGAGTCAATAATAGTTTCAGTACACGAAGAATCCTGCAAGAAGAAATTGAATGGTCAACCAGTAGAAGTAATGATTAGAGAGATAGAAATAGCTCGTTGACTTGATTGAAATAGAACAACACAGCGGCGACATTTGGAGTATGGTCTCTGGACAGTGTAAGCTGTCACGATGCCAAGTCTATTCTTGTTTCCACATCGATCACCTCTTTGTGGTTAAGATTAGTGTATTCTACGAATCTGTCTCCATTTTCTGCTATCTTTTGTGGCTCTTTGGTTACGGCTTCTGGAATGGAATCTCAAATCTGGTTTGTCTTGTTGCTGGTAGTGTTTGTGTTGTTGGCATGGGCATCAGCATCCTGAAGTGCTTGCAGTTCATTCCGGCACAAGTGAGCTATGATGGTTGCACCGAATGCATCCCCCAAAATATTCGTCATGGTTGAAAATCTGTCACTGAATGAAACAAGTAAGTAAAACTGACTCAGAATTCATCCCGTGGGGAGTTGGGCTTCTTACACTAGCCAAAGCGCTGGAAGTGTATACACATAAAGCTGAGCCGGATAGCCAAGCGCAGCAATGAATCCAACCACTGTCATACCTCCAGGAATACCTGCGACTCCAATGCTGGAAATGCTCGATAAAATACTAAAAAGACAATATCATAAATACATGACCTTTTTCCTTGGCATTGCAGAAATTTTGATCTTATGAATACTCACGCTAAATTGATCAGCTCACTGAGACTCAATGTTATACCACAAAGTTGTGCAAGATAATTGACCATCACCACCCGATAGATGGCAGTCCCGTCCATATTCACCGTTGCACCCATAAGTAGCACAAACCTTGAAATCTTCGGGTCAACCTTCAGTTTACTTTCCACACATTCAATCGTAACTGGCAGGGTGGCAGAGCTTGAAGCTGTACCAAATGAGACTACAATAGCTTTGAACATTTTCTGGAAAAATGTGACCGGGCTCTTTCGGGTTATGAAAAAATACAGGGTAGGGAGAAATATGAGGGAATGGAGGAGCATGGCTGCCGCGTTTGTCAAGCAATACCAGCCTAAACCCAGAAACATGGCCAGCATATTGTCTTGTTGAACGAGCTGTCCAATCAAGAGAGAGCACGTGGTCAGTGGGTAAAGCCAAATCATGCTGGACATTATTTTCATTACAGACTCCATGAGAGCAGTGAAAAAGGAGGTGAAAGGTGCTCCGAGGGGTCCAATGCTCCCAGCTGCCAAGCCCAAACCCAAGGAGAATGTCACGATGCCCTGTGCACATGGAAACCGATCAGATTTCTTTCTACCTGGTCCGAGTTGAAATTACTTACCAAGAGATTTGTCCCATCAACTCTTACGATTTTCACCATTGAATCATCTTCTGGGTCGATCAGCTGAGTTTTTGTCTTTCAAACAAAATAGGCATAAGAAAGGTGAACCAATTTTGTGCCATAGCAATATATATTCACTATTCACCACTTCCAAAGCTGCACCAATCAAATTGGGTGGGAATACATTTCGTAGAATGTCTAGCAAATTATCCACCGTCCGTGGTTGCAGGCTGCTTGTTGAATTCTCATTGTCTTCATGACAACCAGGCTGAATTTCTCCGGACTTCATTCCGGGTTGAATTATTGCGCACCTGAAAGTCAGCACCACAATTAATCATGAACCTTTTCACGTCCTTTTGACAGAAACTTACAGAAAGCACGCCAAAACTGCAGCCACGGTCGTAGTAATCGAATAATAAACAATAATCCTAATTCCAACCCGTTTTGACATGCTGATATCTACCGAACTGATAGCAGCAATGAGTGAAGAGGCAATCAGCGGCACAGTCAGGGCTTGAATCACTCGCAAATGCATGTCACCTATAAATGTCAAATACATCACTTCACGTACGCTCCATTCTGTCTTGAATTGTCTGAGAAGGAGGGCCAATCCGAATCCAACCAGCACGCCTGAAATTGTGAGTAAAGTAGTGACCGTGTCACGCTGAAGTTTGCAGCGGCCCATTTTGGCAGACTTCTACTTTGTAATGTTTGTAAAGTGTAAACAAATGAAACGGAACTAAATGCTGAATTGGTTATAGTGGCTACAGCTACACCTTTAAACGTAAACCTCGTTTGAATTCGAGATAAGCAAGCCAGCCAAACCGCAGACAAGTAATTGAAATGAGTATCAGTAAAACCACATACAATGTCTGTAATGGAATGCTCACAATGCTAGGAAGATAATCGATGGAATTTCAAGGGTTCAAGTAAGGTCAAGGTACAAGTCATTTACACGCGTGTATTTAATTTGGTTAAATCCGTGAATATGAATGTGTTATTCATATGTGCTTCAAAATGACAGTTGGAAATCGTTGTTATTGATAAATTCTATCAGAATTTAATTAGACGTGGACGCTGGCAATTTAACTTGAATATAATTTAGTAGAAAGTATTCTACAATTCTTCGTTCAATGCAGAAGGAATGCCACAAAATATGTGTTTGACACATTTTTAAAGACAGCATTGTGAATCGTATGATTTTATTATCCGCCATAGAAAATTCCACATTTAACCACGGACTGATGCTGGTCGCTTCACAGCGACCAGCATCAGGATCGTATTGTGAGCCACCTGCACAAGTGAAATTTGTCCCAACTCCTTCATGACAAAAGTAAAAACTCTCACAACAGACTGGGTCTGGAATGGGTTTCGTTTCTCCATCACTACAAATCCCCGGTAAGCGGTGGCCTCACTTTTGTTGTTGATGCCGTCGGACAAGGAAGTCCAGCCTGTGCGTGCCTGCTGGGGTTTGAGTCCATCATTTTGATTGTGGAAGTATTCTCAAGCAAATGTGGTCATCGTTTTAAGTTGACGGTATGGTACGAAAAGATCGATTAATTTTCCAACAATCTCCCATTAGAAATCATATCAGAGTCACTTGAATCTAGCTAGACGCTTACAATGTCTCATTTATTAATTTATAGTTCAGTAAAGAATGAAGATATGTGCACGAGCGACAGATACTTGAATTTAACCCTAAAATTCTCCAAATTCGTCGCTTGTTCTTTGAACATTCATTTTCTCACCGGTATGAACATACGAATCATTGGCCCTTCACTGTAAACAACGTGGTTCCTGCAGATTAGGCACAGCTCGGGCTTACGCAACGAAACAGAGTGCTGCCAGTTAATTCAGAATGCAGGCTGGTGGAGGACAAGCAAAGGAGTCAAAAGGTGACCACGCAATTGAACCGAGCCACAAATTCGTAACTTTGCACGCTCCAAATCGACGGTGCATTGACACTGGCCTTCTGCAGCAAAGAATCGTGGTCGCGGCAGTCGTCGCTTCTGCCTGCTTGCGGTTGAGCAATTAAGCCGTCAACACAGAATTGAACCAAGTTGCCAATTATCCCAGCGAGTTAATTAACGTGTTCAGGAAAAGTGCGCGTGCAATTTTCATACCGCTTGTCTCATAGCGCTTAAAGTTAGGTGCGTGTCAGAGATTTCAACTTTCATTGACTCGGCGCAGCGTTAGCGACACGGCGCGAATTTTCTTTCAGGACGACATGGATCTCAGCCGCCGTTCGTGCTGGCTCCTTTTCTTGTGTCAATTCTTGACTCTTCCGACGTCAAGCGAAAGTCATAGCCAAAGTCAAGTGATAAGTGCTGGCTCGCAGATTGACACGACACACGCGATAATTATCACAGATCAGTTTAGCAATTCAGGCCGCCGCAGCCTCTTCGGCTTTTCCCTCGCGCTGATTTCTGCTTCTGCCGGCGCAGTCGATGCCGCCGCAGGTGGTTGGGCTCTGATTGGTGCCCCGGCGAGCAACACAAGCGACCGCGACTACAAACAGCGCCAGATTCACGAGCCTGGAGTTATTTGGCGCTGCAGCCTCGGCAGGGAGCCACGAGAAAACAGCACCTGCCGAATTCTGTTTGTGGATCCGCTCAACCCCCAAAGTAAGCTAAACCCGATTGCTGGCCATTTCATAGGAAGTCAACTCATTTGAATTCCATTCATAGTTGGCAAGGCTGATTGTCGCCCAAACGCCTGCCCGGTCGAAAAGCGCGACGGCTCCGGACTCGGTTTCACTCTCGCCGTCAATGCCGAGCGATTTGTGACCTGCGCCCCTCGCTGGCAGCGCCAATTCGGCGACAGCTCCGCGCCTGCACCTGTGTTCAAGATGAACGGAATCTGCTACTGGCTTCCTCTCCAGATTGCCCTCTCCGAGCCGTTCAACATAGCCCCGATGATCAGTACGGGCTTCCGGTCACAGCGCCTCTTCCCGCTGCTCGACAAAAGCATGCAGATCCGGGAGAATTATCCGATTTGGGGCTGGGGCCAGGCTGGATTTACGGCCCACCTCACGCCCACGCCTGGGAACGAACTCTTGTTGGGCGCGCCTGGCGTGAACGGGTGGAATGGAACAGTGATCAAATACCAAGACGACAACGACAGCAACGCGTTCAACGCGTCTGAAACTCCTCCAACGCCGTTTCCTGAAGGAGTACGCCTCCGATCTCGGCCCAATGCGAATGGCAAGCCAGAATTCGCTGAGTTCAGCCTTCTCCAGACAGATTTCGTCCAATTTTACTTACATCTTGAGTATATGGGGTTCGCCGTCACCAGCGGCGTGTACTTCCAGCCTGAGCGAAGGCTCGTGGCCGTCAGCGTCCCGCGAGGCGGCCGCCTGCGCGGTCTCGTGCTTGTGCTGCAGTTCCCCGACGAGGAGACGCCGTACTGGTATCCCGCGCAGGTGCTGCAAGGCGCAGCGGTGGCAGCAGCGGCGGGTGGTGCAGGCTTCGGGTCGTATTTCGGGTACACGCTTGAGTCGGTGGACGTCAGTGGAGATGGCCTGGACGAGTTGATTGTTGGTGCGCCGTGGGCGCAGGGGCATGGCTGCATTTACGTGTACACTGCAACAGTAAATGGGCGGGTGACAGCGCGGCAGCCGCGATTCGGGCGCCCCGAGCCGATCTGCAAGCCAGAGCTCGAAACCGGCGGAGAAACAGAGACTGGAGCGAGGTTTGGAGCCGCCATCGCCGGGCTGGGGGATCTGAACGGGGACGGAGTCAATGATTTTGCTGTAGGCGCTCCTGGTGAGGGCGTGGACGAAGGCGCGGAGACGGGAGCCGTTTACGTGTATTACGGGAGTAAAGACGAAGACCTGAACACACGCCCACGCAGGCTTGCGGCCAGGCTCACTCCTGAGACGCTTGGCTTGGCCGTGCCCGCTCCGACAGGATTCGGCATGTCCATTTATGGGAATGGCGTGGACGTAGATGGAAATGGAGCGCCAGGCAAGTCGTAGGCCTGAAGGACAGAAATTCGATGCTTATCGACGTGCTTTTTGCAAATTTACAATTCAGACTTTATAATCGGTGCTCCACTCGCTCAGCAAGTCGTACTCGTGAGAGGTCGACCCCGAACGGATTTCGAAGGCCATGTCGATGCGTACATCGAACACGCGCACGGGCACGGGAACGCGCCGAATTCGAACTCGGACGACGCAGATGACTCGTTCATTAAAGTGTTGCCAATCCATGCGAGCCAGTTTATTGTGCGAAGCTGCGTACGAGCACGGGGGCGAAATTTCAAAGTTACCGCCGCAGAATTGAATTCTGTATACGGTAAAAAGCTCCAAGCACTTGTTCTATGCGTTTATCCTTGAATTATTGCAATCTTTGGTCAATGCTCATTGTTTTCTTTGCTTTTACTATACAGAAATCCAAGTTACACTAAACGTCGATGGCGAGCTGGGCCGCTTCACGATTCTGGCGCCGGTTGACTCGCCAGGCGGGGCATTTGAATTTGAGCGCCCGGGCGACGGCACCGTGCGCTACTACGCCCACGTACGCTCACACATCGGAGGCCCGCATCTCGATGCGGAATGCACAGAGTGGATCGTCCACCGCGTCGATCACCTTGGGACGAACCAGAATCCAAGGCCAGTGCGGATCTTTCAAGAACTGCACTACAAAGGTCAAGTCCAAGGCCACGCCCAGGAGCACGGGACCACACCGACACCCACCCCGGAGTCGTACACAATCGTGCGAAACGCCCGAGGTGTGCCTGAACTCAAACTCGACGAAACCCACGCCGACGCCGTCCGCCCACCCGCCTTCTGCAAATTCTGTCCGCCGACGCAACGCACGTTGATTGACCTCTCCATTCCGCTGGCAGTGGACAACTGTGACGCTGACGGCGTGCCGACTTGCGCTCCGCGCCTGAGCGTAGGCGTACGCTTTGAGCACAGCGGAGACGGCACACACTCGCACTCCCAGCCGCATTCGCTCGTGCTGGGCACGGCAAAGGAGCTCCGAGCCTTTATCGAAGTGCAGAACGAAGCCGGAGCTGAGACGGCTTATTTTCCGTGGCTGGAGCTGAGCTGGAGTCCATTGCAAGCTGCGCTCACGCCGTGGAATTCCGATTGCGAGCTTGAGCGTGAGCACAGGGAAAACAGGGCACAGGTTCTGATGCGATGCGATTTGGGTGACCGCCTGCAGCCGAATCAAACCCGGACTGTAGTGGTAAGTTTCCCCGTCGTCGAGTACCTCGCCCGCGCCCGAAACGAGACGCTCACGCTCACGGCGGAGGTCACCGCCATCACGGAGCCTGACACAGGTGCGGATGCTCGGCCTGAAGCTAAAGCTGGGGTGGAGAAAAAAATGAGCGTTAGCTCCAGTATCTCGCTTCTGTCTGACACTCAACTCAGGCTTGAGGGCTCTATCGAGAACGCGAGCATAGCCCGCCTCACAGAAACGGACGCCTCCGTCGAGGCGGCCTTGACGAAGATCATGCACACGTACATCGTCTTCCTGGAGGGCTCCGCCCCTGTCCGCTCGCTCCACCTGAGTTTCTGGTTCCCCGTTCGAGCCGCCGACGGCGACGGACGCGATCTCGTCCTCATCGGAGCGCCAGCCGCAGGAAACGATCGGTGGGGCGCTAGCGCGTGCAGAATCGTCACGCCAAACTCGAACGCGACTTTTTACGTTGACAACTCGACCACGTCCACGCCCAAGACAAGAGGAATTCCGAGGGCGCCACGACCGCGACCGCCTTATTTGGTTAATACGCAAGGTGCAGGCGATGGCGAAGGCTTTGCTGGAGAAGCCGAGGACGGAGACGAATTCGAATTCGAGGAAGTAGAGGAAGAATCTGATTGGGTGCTCCACACGCACACGCATACGAGGACGCAGACGACCGTTCACGAGTACGAATCGGCGCGAAATTCAACGTTGCATTCAAATTCATCTCACGTCCGTCAGTCACCCATGCCGACGTCCACGCCCCCGCAATTGTCGCCCGCAGCACCGTCTTCGTCTTTCGTGTCGTTGGCCGACGACTCGCGTGGTTTTCTGCACCGGACAGGCGTCACGTACGCGCTGCGATGCGCTGGCGCCGGCGTTGACGTAGACAAAGACGACGCCCACTCCTCGATAACGCCGGCTTCCTCGGCGTCCAACTGCTTGCGAGTCGACTGCTCGTTTCATGCCGGCGGAGGCGGGGGCGTGGCGCCTGGCCGTAGGATCCTTGTCCGCTTTCCGCTGTTTGTGCGGAGCGGGCGGGAAGCTCGCGAGCTGTTCTTGAACAAGACGGGGCCGCCTACGCCAACGGGGGCGGGGCGGAGGAACACAGCTCAGGCGGACTCTTCACAGAGACAGAGGCTTCGAGCATCGGGTTTGTCAGTGCCGTGGCGTGCCAGGCCCGAGCCAAGCCCGCAGCAGCGGCAGCGTCCGGGGAAGGTCCTCATTCAGAGCCTGGCACGAGCCTACATGTTCGACGTCGCGCCCGAGCCCGTCGAAGATTCGAACGAAGACGTCGTCCGCTACGCGTCGTTTGTGACTCTGCTCGCCGTGCGCGACGCAAACTCCGACTTTGACAAGTTCGGGTACAGGACAAAAGTCGCCCGACTCCCTCTGGGCTGGGTATACCTCCTCTCGGCGGTGGTAGGGCTCCTTCTCCTCGGAGTGCTCGCGTACTGCCTCGTCAAGTGCGGTTTCTTCTCACGGCGGAGGGCGCCGACGACGGCGGCGCCGCAGTGGAAGGCGCTGCGGGCAGAGGAAAAGGAAAGGGAGACGGTCGGCTGAGGCGAGAGCGATGCCGATGAACGTCAGTCAAGGCGCCTTGCCTTGCTTCATACGTGTTTTTTGTCTATTTACTTAATTCTGGTTTAATTATGTAAATTAGCGTAGGATTTCGACGGTCAACCGCGTCGAGCTGAGAGCTTAGTGGAAATGCGTAAGCAAGCAGCCAACAAGTGCGAGTGCGACAGCGAAATTCCCCCAAATCGAGCCAATGAGCGCCATCAACACACGAGCCGCTGGTGGGTTGATCTTTTGTTGATGCAGATGTAGAAATTCGTTAATCCCTTTATTCCACGTAATAAAATGCTGATGCTGATTGAGAATTACCTGAAGTTAGCTGAAGTCTGAGCTGAAATTGAAGTGCATCACACGAACTAGACTCGAGAATCGTGAGCTCACATTGCATTTATGTTCACAGATTTGAGTTGTCATTCCAAATGACAATTTCTCACGCAAATCGCAAACACGTCACGCTCGAGACTGCTTTTCTTATCAGACAGCGACCACGACCATCGCAGCGTTCGTTTAACTGATTCGGTCCAGTCCAATTCAGCAGCATCTGCTCGTGATTTGTGATTTTTAATTGACAAATACTTCACAACAGCCGTTTTGCACCAAACGAAATGGGTCGCCTACCGATTTTGGTCGTTTTCACGGCCACTTGGCTCAGTATTTGCTATCTTTGCGAAGCCCATCGCCTCCACATTAGAAATTCCTGCGCCCAGACTGTGTGGCCGGGCATTCTCGCTAAATTCGGGTACCCGCATCCAGACGGAGGCGGATTTCGACTGGATCCAGGCAGCACGCACTCCGCCTATGTCAATAACACGTGGGGAGGCCGAATTTGGGGTCGAACGGGCTGCAACGAGACGAATGGGCGATGCCAGACGGGTAAGAAGAAGGTTCCTTTCAAGGTTTATCGACCTTTTCGTAAACATTTTCGTTTCATGAGTACGTTTGCAGGTGACTGCGGCGACTTAATCGAGTGTAACGGCTTTGGCGGGTCGCCCCCGTTGAATTTTGTGGAGATAAACTTCGAAGGGATTGGCGAACTGGATTATTTCTCGATAAACCTTGTCGACGGCTACAACGTGCAGTTGGAAATCAGGCCAGTGCCAGGAACAGTCGAGGAAGGCGGCGGCGATCCGTATGACTGCCAATCGGCCGGCTGCGTGCTGGATTTGAACTCACGGGCGCTGTGCCCCCCGCAGCTCGTCTACACGCGCTCCAGCGCCGAACCAGAAGACATATACAGGCTGAACACGACCGATCTGGTGGAGGAAGAAGACGTCATTGCGTGCATGAGCCCGTGCGTCGCATTCGACACAGACGAATACTGCTGTCGAGGGCCGTACGATGACCCGGACATGTGCCGAGGAGACCGGTGGCCCATCAACTACACGGAGGCGGCAAAGCGGGCCTGCCCCACGGCCTTCACGTACGCCCACGACCGAACGACGAGGGCAAGCACGTGCAGGAGCCTGGAACCCGACTTGTCCGAGTACGAAATCTTATTCTGTCCATTGTCTTTGTCGTAACTCGTACGTAAAGTATGATTCTCTGAAATAAATTGTCCTTCTTCGGATTAATGCATATAGTTGTAAAGTTAACGTGCAATAAACCAATTTGCTTGCTTGCATAACAAAGACAAGTACGTGAAGCAACTGGAGCACGAGTTTGAAGCGAGTTTTATACGCATGCGTGATTTCACAAAAGCAGTAGCATTTATTGTACTCTCGCTTACAGGCTTATCAGGCTGAACTTATATTGCTCTTGCTCCAGTCCAGACCAGTCCTTCATGACGGCATTGCAATAGCCTGATAAGAGTTGCTACTTTATCAATTGACAAGGTGCTCGTGCTCAACCATTCCATTCCAATTCTATGTGGCATCTGCCAATCAGTTGCCCCACCCGGGAACGAACGCCGAGAAGTCATGTCGTGTGCCTTTGTCTGACCGACCGAACCTGAAGCTAGGTGTTCCAACGAGGCATCAGTGCTGCTGCACTTCGAGGTAGGCCAATAAGTCGCCCAGTCACCCAGCAACTAATGCATAATAAGTATGAATTATTGCATCCAGCATTATTGCACTATTCGCAGATGCAGATTTGCTCCAGGACCAGAATAATTACTTCATTGAATCAATTACTGCATGCATCCAAGTACGGAGTGTCAAATCGCCCTAAGTCGGAGGTGCCAATTAAATAAAACTGGCATCATCGATTGAATGGAAATTACAGATATGAAAGTATAGATTGACCAGAAATGAGACCGTCTAGACTGTTTGTGTGATGCGATGGTCTGGTCGATACGCAGCAGCTGGTTGAAAAGATCGGCCAGGGCATGGCACCAGCACGCGACAACGTAGTTGAATGAGAGACATGACCACGTATACCAGTTGCAAAATGACGCCGGTCGAGGTCGAGGGTGTGTGAAACTCGCACGTTTACGTGTGCGCGTACGCGTGGTGGGTCGAGTGGATTGCGATGTAGCCCAAGAGTCCAAGGCATGAATAGTAGGCGCATGTCTGCCACCTCCCACAGCAAGTCAGGCGTAAACTAGCGTCGTCGAACCCCATACCCAAGGACAGGCGGTACTTGCTGGCGAATCGGACGTAAAGCAAGACAGTGTCGAGCTCCTTTTGAGACAGCATTCCGGACTGGACCAGATTTGGGCAAGACACGACTTGGAAACTCCCATTGACAATAATAGCAAGATTGATGCAAACAACTTTAGCAATTTTGAAATTCAGAACTAGTAATTAGCTCGATGTTAATTGTCCTATATTTAAATGATTTGCTTTTGTTCTGGGACTTCTAAATGTGGAAACGTTTTGTGAAAAAAACCACAACTCAAAACCAAGTATTCATACCATAATCCACGAAATACTTGCCAACTTTTAATTCACAAGTGTGTTGTTTTCTTTCGAATAGCAGATTTTGTGATGCGCTGCGTATAGAAGGTATGGCCAAGCGATGTGCCAGTAGTTCGCCCATATCCAGCTCACAATCGGAATTTCGTGCTGTATCGGGTAAATTGGCATCAGTCGCCCAACCATCAGCTCACAAGCGACCAGGAACCCGAGCACCAGCATTTGGAGCTTGACGTTTGGGATCAGCATGGAATTTATGAGTCTGAGTGGAAACAGGATGCGGCACACATTCCTGTGTTGGTATTCGACCAAGAATTCGTACAGAAGTCTAAACCTTGAGATCAACGACCGCGGGTGAACCACGAATTCGTACTGGACTCGGACGAGCAAGCTGTTTTTTGCGATGGCGAACAGGACCAGCATCATTAGCACGGGATTCTGGAGTTGAATAACGTTCAAATAATAGAGTTAACGCGCTATCTGAATAGACGTGAGAGTGACGCTCGCCGCTGCGATAAGGGCCCAGTACACCGCGAAATGATGATAAGGGCGCTTGTGCAGCCGAAGAACACTGGTGCCATTTTGCGGCTCGTGGTATACGCGCCTGGAGTACTAGAAATTGGCATACTTCAGTGGGCGAAAATATAATTTAAAGACGGAGTCAAGGTCACCCGAACCTGCTATCTATCACGCCGAATTCGAACTCATTTTCAAGTACAAAGTGACCCGGGTCGTTCATCAGTTTTATGCTCATGCTTTATTTCTGGAGTTCCCGGAATGTTCATTAGCAAAACATAATCCCCGCATTTAGGATGCAAGCATTAATTTAATTCATACACAGATCAGATTTGGGTGGATGCAAAGTGCTCTAAATGTTTAGAATGGAAAACTTTCAAAATTCTTCAGAATCTTTCCAGCACATGCAAATGGGAGCGTTAGCCCCTATAAACTTGTCAAATTCATCGTTAAAATGCACAGAATAGGCACTTTAGCTGCAAGTTTAAGGTCATCATGTTGCGTTCACGTGCACAATAGTTTTACGCCAAACTTCGCTTAAAGGTCATCAAAATTGACCATAGAATGACTACAGACATAATTCGTGACTTGCTAAAGACAATCCCTTGCCTTGTACTACTAAGGCCAACGAACTAAAATTGGGTAAATTACCCACAATTAAAGTTCCGTTGTGCTGTCAAGCGCTGAACGAAATTAGAAAATGTGTGTAAGAGTTAAATTACACCTAAAATTATGCACAGGTATAGGTTGCGACGTGGACTCCATTATTCTAGCTGCACAGTAAAGCGTACGGGGACCAAACTTGGAATTTGATGGCTCCTGCGTTATTTCGTATTAACGTACTTACGTACGGCCCAGAATTATCGGTTTCTCAGTTGACGTGTACGTGTGGGTACGTCCTCGCAATCATCCAATGTGAAATATGCAGCCCAAAATCACGACTAACTTGAGTTCAAGGCTTGGTCCCGATGATTGCAGGTGGTTGGGCTGTGAACAAGACTAAATTCCCGGGCTCTACTAATTTTAAGCTATTTTCGCAATATTTCGTCCACTATCTGCCTGCTACAACATACGGACATTAGAATTAATGGCTACCCACAAAGTTTGTAGCCAGTTGGACTGTGAACTGTTGACCGTAACGGCAGGTTAGCCAAGACTTGCTAAACACTTAAATTTAAAAGCATGCCCTCAGAGTCCACCTGCCGGAAGCCGCGCGTCCGAGTCGATACTCCATCTCAGGCTCCGACGGTCTAGACCCCGTATTTGAAATCTACTCTGCTGCTTGCTCTGAAGTATTCAAATTTCTGGGGTGCCAGCCGCGTGTATCACGACCCGAATGATGGCGCTGGAGTCCTCCGACTGCACAAAAGATATCGGCACCTCGCGGCTGGGGCATTCTCTCAAGCGTCACGGCCGTTGTGCTAGCCCAACTAGCCTTAAACTCTACGTGAACTGTTTTCAGCTGCAAAATCCCGCATTTATGATGCTGATCCTGTTCGCCATCGCAAACAGCCTCATTGTGAGAGTCCAGTACGAATTTGTGATTTATCCGCTCGTGGTGGTTGCAAAATTTCGGCTTCTGTACGAAGTCGTCGATACGCACCAGCTGAGAAACGCGTGCCGAGTGCGATACCACCTGAAAATGTAAAGGTGGATGCTTATCCCGAATTTGGGCATGCAAGTGCTGGGGTTCCTAATTGATTGCAAGCTGATTGCTGGTCACATGCTCCCAATTTGCTCGACGAAATCCCGCGGTCAGTCGGATTTAAACAAACTACCCGCACATCGCGTGGTCGTACCTCGTCTGCAGCGTGGACTGCATAACGGTGATACTCGGGACTGTCCGCTTCGCAGCAGCTGGGGGAATAATGGCCGTCCTTTCCTTGAACTTGTAAGTATAGTATGGAGGGAGTTTCTGAACATATTTATCTCATATATTGAATCAAATTTTGAAGGGCCAGAACACTCAACTTCGCTTCGCCGAACTCCGAGATGACGCTGCGCGTGTGGGCACGTGAGCAGCTACTAATGCGAGTCGTCTACAAGATTTTCAACGAATCTTTGGAGTCTGTAAAGATGTCTGGACTCGCCTCGTACGTATCATATACAATCCTGATATGGCACGCACTCATTAAAGTCAAGTACAATGGCGCGATGACACTCTACATCGGCGTCGGCGCTCTCGTTATGACCGTCGGCTTGAAACTGCTGAGTCGTCTTTTTTGCCTCGCTCACGACGTCTCGGCGAAGGAGCTCGCGTCGCAACCAGGAAATATTGCCAGCAGTACGTGCGAGCGTGCCGGCCTGTGGGAAGCTTCTGTAAGAATTACACACGAGAATCCGGCATGAAGCTGTGGAGGACCGCAGGTGACAGTTTAGTGAATTTGGTGCTCACTTTCTAAATATTTAGCATCAAATATGCTCTAATTTTTGTAATGATTGAAAATCAAGTGTGTTGATTTGAATAAATTCAACACATTTTAGAGTAGTGTAAGAAATTTATTCGACGGCTGCGTGGCATTGTATTCGAGAATAATTTATTAAACACAATTAATATTCACAAGAATTAGAAAGTCACGAGCAGATTCAGGAGGTTGTCGCCCGCTGTCCTCCAGAGCTCCACATTCGAGTCCCACGTGAAGCTCCTGCAGAAATTGCCCATACTCACTCTCCATGGTCGACAAGCCCGCACATACGCCAGCCAGTACTTGCCCGTGCCCCGCGCCCGCATCTGGCGAAATTTGAGCTCCTCGGCTGAGACATGATGCGCTGTGTAGATTTGGCGGTACATGGCTACGAACAAAATAGTCGAACCAACAGCCGCAACGACCATGTAGATCGTCATAGCCGGATTGTACCTGACTTTGATGAGGGAGTAGCAGATAAGAACGTCGTAGGACATGAAGACTGTGCTCGAGAACACTTTGATGGGATCTAGGTTCTCATTGAAGATTGTGCAGAGTACGCGGACGGTCAGCTGCTCACTTGCCCACTTGCGTAGCGACGGCTCGGAGTTTGGGTGGGAGGCGCCCACAGTCCTGGTTCTGTCATACAAGACATGCCGCTTTAAAAACACACGAGCTTAGCATTACGGGTTAAAGAAGTGAAACTACCGGTTCAAAGTGAGTACTTTGTGCACTCCAGTCAGGGCCATCAACAGGAGAACGCTGGAGAGCATCAGAGTGCAATAAAACTGCGCGGTTATGTAGACCATACTCAGAACCATGTACGACCACGCGGTGGAGGGGTAGTTTCTCCATATCCATACTACGATGGGAATCTGGATCTGTGTAGGGCACACAGGTATCAGGGTGCCAAGTATAAGCTCGCAATCGATCAGAAACCCGAGCACAGTCAGCCATTGCAACATGAGCAGGCTCAAAAGCGAAAGTTTGATGTACATAATCGGGAATCGGAAACGGCACCCGTTCCTGGACTCGTAGTCAGTGAGGAATTGGTGAAAAAAAAGGAATTTTGTGATTACCGACCGCGGATCGACTACGAATTGGTATTGGGCACGTACGATCACTGTGTTGATGATCGTGAACAGCAGCAGCATCATAAACTCGGACCTCTGTAGTTGTAATCCTTTCGAGTACAGGCCATGAATGACTTGGGCCAGCATGAGCGCTGTGACGCTCCCGGTTGACCAGAGTCCGAAGTAGGAGGCGATATGGCGAAAAGGGTGGTCGTGCAGCCGCAGGATTCCGATGGAGTCCTTTGGGTGGTGGTATACGCGATTGGAGTACCAAAAGTTGGCGTACTTCAGAATCATGAGACACAGTTTATACAGAGAGTTCAGGTCGCCCGAGTTGGCCATGGTTTTGAGCAGTTGTTACTGAAAGTGAAATAAATTGACTTGCTCCGAAATGGGCAAGTTTTATAGCTTTTAGGAAAGCTGAAGGCATAAGACCATTTGTGAAACATCAAAACTGCATTTCAAAGGCGTTACTACTTCATTCACGCTTTTATAGAAACTAAATGCCCATTAGGAACTAAAACGGGGCCCCTACTTGCATTGGGAGGTGATTTACCCTTTAAAATGTATGAACCACCTCTTTTAAAATGTATGAACCACCTCTTTTAAAAGGTATGAACCACCTCTTTTAAAAGGTATGAACCACCTCTTTTAAAATGTATGAACCACCTCTTTTAAAATGTAGGAACCACCTCTTTTAAAATGTATGAACCACCTCTTTTAAAATGTATGAACCACCTCTCTTAAAATGTATGAGATGTCGACCCACTGGGATGTTTTAGCTAGGCCATGGAACACAAGTATGCGGACCAATTTGCGCTCTTTGGCTAAGAATACAAAAGGTCCAAAAAGTGCTGCTGCTCATGCAAATGGCGCCTAACCTAACTGACCATGCTAACCTCTCGCACGGTGGATGTGTACGACCGGTGGAGTTTCTGAGGTTGATCTGCATTTGCCCACCGCTATGGAAAAAAAAGTTTACTCTGCGAATTTTGGCCCGACTCCTTTGGCATGTTTGGCAAACACAGTTTGGCATGCAGTTATATGGTTAAGCCGTCAAGAATTTTAATAATTCTTCGATTCACTTGAGGCTTGAAAGTGGCCTATTATCAATGAGTCATGAGGTGTTTGCTGTTTAAAAATAGAAAAAACGACACTAGGAATTTTATAGATAACAATTTTATTCCATTTCCATTAATACTCTCGAACACTCTACAATCCTTTCCCATTCGATGTCGGATGCCATATAATGCGGGTGTTAATGATTTTAATCAAGCTGGCGGCGTACCGAACTAAAATTAGCAGTCGTATCGTTAACAATTCAACCGAAATCATATAAGTTCAAAATCGGAAAGCTGACAATAACCCCCGAGTGGCAATTCTTGCAGCAGCTCCAGCAACTGCCACCGGGTATATTTGCAGTCTGTGGTATTCCCCTCCCCGGGTCGCAGCCGCGACATGCATTGTTGCATTGAACACACGAGCCTGAAGGGCCAGTATTGATACTGGGCGGTCCTGCTCGTACAACGATGAAGGCCACCGCAAAAACGGAAAGAAAAACGTAAATGCGGGCAGGCGACATCGCCCTTTTAGAAAAATAAATCTTGCAAAGGCTGGTCTGGAGAAAAACCGTGCACTCACGGCTATGACGAAACGGCAAATACGTCAAGACTGAACATTTCTCGTTTGCTTTAAATTATTTTATTTTGACCATGGCGACGAAAACAGAATACAGACATAAACATTACTTTGATTGTATTAATCGCTGGGTCGAGAAAGTCGAGACAAAATTTACAAGCCTTGACGGGGATCCAGATACTAAAAATTGTCTTCTGATTGTGGTTGTGGATTGTTGGTGGATAATGAACTGTGGTTACCCTTTTGTACTGTTTTGGTCGACAATCGGGAAACCCCTGAATTGGCAATTGGCATATCGATTTGCAGAACCAATCACGGTGCTGTGGCCTCATTATAGAATCAAAATCGATGCTCGTGTAAATTATCTGTGGAATGCGACTGCTATGTATTTTGCAGCCCAGCCAATACAATTCAATTCAATCATTCATGAACTTGGTATGTAAACGAAAAATGCAAATCGACGAATCGCGTTACCTGAGTTTCTCATTAGAGGCTTTTAAATTTATTGTTAATATGAATCCTGATTTGAATGAACGGCATCCTTCTTTCACCCCAACCCCAAGCTGATGCGGCGCCAGGTATTCGGAAAGATCGGGAGAGATCCGCTGCAGGGTAATTTTGGCCGCCAAGCGCCTCCAAGTACACCCAACTGCTATGGGCCGAATTCCACCACACTTCTTGTTCAAAGGGGTTCAACGCGGCTCCGAAAAAAACGAGACGAACGCGATCCGGTGCAGCACCTATGAACACGATGTCCAAAAACGCTCTCATGATCACGGCCAGCTGCGTCGCCACATCGCCAAGTTCAGGAGACAACAGGTCCTTCAGTATTTGAGGTCACATGGAATCCAAACCGCCCGCAGATCCTGGGGCAAAAGTCGACACGCCCCGCCAAAGGTCAGCCTCGTTGACGGGTCCGATGACTGGTGCCCGGTCCAGCGCAGCCGGATAATTCGCAGGCAGTGGGTTCGGCGGGTGTTTCTCCAACAAGGCAAGAAGCGTAACCGGAGTATTCGGTGTCAGAGAGTAATCTGACTCGAGCAGGCGCAGAGCACCACAGATACCACGGTCCGCCAACTTCGCTTCCACCTTCTTCGTCGCGAAGTCCCCACCAATTCTGGTGGGCGGTCTGAGCCGAGGTTGAGGGATGGCCAAACTTCGGTCGCTGCTCCACAGACGGACATTCTCCTTAACCCAGGGCGTCAGGTTCGTGACGCCGTCCGACTTGGCGGCAGGGTTGTTTAAAATGCCACTTTAGTCATTTGATTCCATGCCAGTGGCATTAAATGGCATTAAATGAAATCAATGGGCATAAATGGCAACAAATGGAA
>WIXG01000592.1:0-34846 GCA_009869945.1 Mesaphorura yosii
ATCCGTTGTACTCACCGGTGGAACTGCTTGGCTCTTGCTCTTGCTGGGCCAGATGTTTCAGCACAATATTGTGCTTACTTCTTAAATGTGTGTGGAGGGACGTAGTGGCGGAACTGTACTTAAAAATCTTAGTATAGATGCTGATTTTGCATTTAACATGGTGCCCTTTCTCTTCACGAAGAAAGTAATGCCAAATCGATGTCTTATCACCCCTCGACTTCGTAACTTCCTTGAATTTTAGGCTATCAGAGCCTGAATCCGACATTATTCCACTGTACAAGTTTTTCTCACCACAGAGTTGCTTAAAATTACAGGACCTTAGTTTCTCAATCAATAATCAATCAATCGTAATCAATGATCAATCGTAGTTATCGAATAAAACTGCATGCACGAACGAACGAAATTCTCGAAGTTGGAGTACTCATTCTAATTAAAGAGTACCCTCCTGCAGTCTAGAAAGACCAACAGCACGATTTGAAAGCAGGATTGAGGAATTTGCATATCGAGAGGTCTTTCAGATTCAAGAAAATAAAGCATAGAATGTCATGCTTTCTGTTCGAGCTTGAGCTCGAACTTTTAGCCATAAACTCGAAGCTCGAAACACTCGAAACTCGAAAAACTCGAGCCTAAACTCGAGGTTGCAAGCCCTAACTGGGATACGTTTTACAGAATTCATCTCCTGAGCTCCAGCTCGTGGTCTATTTATTGAAGCTACACCCAGCGAAAAGGTTACACGTGCATTTGGAGGACATTCTTTGTCGCCCCGCCATGTCTCTGAACAGCCGCTTGTTTGTACACTGAGACACTTCAAGATGCACTCAGCAATGCTAGAATTTGACTATATCAATGGTCTGTGCCTCGTAAATCGCAAATCAATAAATTAATCACAGGATTGAAAGGAATGATGAATTACCGATCGGGTGACTGATTTCTGGAAATGTAATCGACATGGAGTAATTCCTGAGCTCCACGTCGAAAAGAGTGTCTCGGTTTTATTCTCGACGCCGCCATGGCCAGTTGTGTCAACGTTTTCCTCCTCCTTTCAATTTTCCATTTCCAGGTTGCTACAACGGATTCATATTCCACGGCTCTGAATTCCGGATCAGTTATCCACTTTCGAAGCGTGAACTGGTTCCTGAAACAATTCCTCGACCACTACGTCCATATTGTGCTGAATGGCTCCCGAATCCAAGTGGACCCACCTCCGCTTCCGGTTTCCTTATCTGTTTCTGGTCACCCGTTCCAGGCGCCAAGTCGGAATCTGCACAAAAGATTGGTTTCACGTTTGGTTCTGGTCCTGGAGACAAATTCCTCCAGCACAGACTTTCCAGCCTCCTGGACGCAGCTCTTTCTCGATTGTCTGGGAAACGAACCCAATAGCTGCCTCCAACTGCGAACCTTGTACGTGTTATGGACGACTAGCTTAACAGTTCAGCTTGAGGGTGGACCCGTCAGACCACTTTACTATTACCCGAGTGTGGTAGATCTGCGCATGAATTACATAATTTTTAACACAGTGTGTGTCGCCGTAGATTCGGGCGATACCGAGTATGACATTCATGCGGCACACGGCGGATACCAGTCTTTGTTACACACACCGCTGCCAAGCTGCGTGTGCGGGGACACAAGTCGAAGCAGCAGCGGTTGTCGACAAGAATTTGATGTGGTCAACGGAAAACTGGCCGCCCTGTACGGCGACCCGCGAGTTAGCCTGCTCCTGGACACATACAGCGAAACTCGCACCTCCTGCACAGGGTGGCAGGACCAAAACCGGAGACCACGCTTGAATTTGGGGGAAATGTTGGATGTGGTGGCGAGAAACTCGACAAGGGTCAATGTCCGGTATTCAAATATCACTCACGATCCATTCAATCCGGAAAACGTGACTTTGGACTTGATTCTTTCTTACATGATTGTGGAGGACACATATTTCCTGGTGCTCGATCCTCGTTGTCAAATAGTAGAATCCTTATTGCATACCTGGATCCTGGTACACTATCCTTGGTTAATGTTCCAAACAGCGCATTCGATCAGCTATTTGCCCCTTGTACAGCAACTGGTCGTAAAAACGGAGAATTTGTACATTGCGACCTGCGATGGAAATTATAAGCGCCTGAGTTTCCAATTCTTTCTGGATCCGTACGACTCAGCGACGTGGTACGCCCTCGTCACGACTTTGGCCATTCTGGCCTGCTTCATGGTCGGAATTCTGCTAATCCTTGCTCGGGAAGGAAATCTCTGCTCTCTGTCATACAATTTGGCTTGTTTTGGGTTTGGACCACTGATCGGCATTGTGCCTGAGATACGGCAAGAAATACGCGCCAATTCCACATCCTTGTCAGCCTTCAAGCACACATTCGGTTTGTGGCTCCTGATGTCCATAATAATCTCGTGTGCCTATCAAGGGCTGTTTACAACCGAACTCACCATCCCCGTGCCCACAAAACCCAAATGGCACGACCTGCACGGACTGCAGGGCTTTACCGTGTACGTATTGTCAGAGACGCATATTTTCCCAGTGCTTGAATTCGCACGTGAAGCATTCCAGGTTTTGAGCGCTTTTGAGGTCGAGAAAAGGCTTCATACTGATACAGATCACCGGCCGAGGGCACGTCAGACCTGTGCCGGCGATGAAACCAAGAACCTTTCGACCAGTTGTAGCAGAATTCTCCGGCTACTCGACCTTGGAGTTCAGGAGGACGAGATTCCCCGCTGGAATTGGTATGTTCCCGTTCACAAAAGTGCAAGCGTTAGACCAGAATTCGCGTCCAAAGACATGATTTTCGCCATGCCCAAAGACATAATTTTCGCCAGTTCGGGGTTGTCCGACTTGGAAGCGAAGAAGTTCGGAAGTTCTGTGTCCACTTGCCGCAATACAAGTGTCCTGGAAACGGAACACCAACTCGCATACTTTACACGATACCTGAAACGGAAAAATGTGGAAATCTTCAAAGTTGGCGATCGCTTTCTGAATGTACGATCGGCATTTTTGTTTAATCTTGGGAGTGAGGGTGACAGAATTTCATGGTACGGTTATCGGAGGCTGCAGCGAATCGTGGCCGCTGGACTCTATCAGATTTGGGATGAATGGTACAGAAGAAAGCATCCGAAAGCATGGCAAGCGTTGGTTGGGGACATGGAAAAAGTGGGCTACGTTGGGGAGGATCATCCAACCGATCCGAAACCGCTAAAATTGAATTCGAATTTACAAACTGCGTTCTATATTTTGGTGTACGGTGGCGGGGCGAGTTTTGTCTTCTTTTTAGTTGAATTGCTTGTAGGAACGTTTTCTCGGTGTGTCGCAATGCAATTCGTGTTTCTGGTCGTAAGGGACAGCGGTTATTACTAACCTGTTAACCTTTGCCTCTTTCACTGCAAAGCATGTTCCTTCTGAGAATTTCAACTACTGATAAGACTTCTGGCTACTTTTCTTGATGTAAACAACTTTCTTGATAATCCAAACCACATAATAAACGCTGCAAATAAAGCGACACTCAAACAGGCCACTCGGCATAAGTTTTGACTTGACATTGGCATTTATCTCATGAAACTCCACTCAAGGTACAAAAATCATGGCAAGATTCCTTACGTTTGTTTTGCTCCGCCTTGTGGCAGCGGCCAATCTCATTGGAGATCCAATCCTAAACAGGAGAGCACCACCACAGCTCAAGGCCCACGCCTGCGGCTTGGAATGGCGCTCGAGCTCAACAAAATCATGTCCTGCCTCCACAGCAGGCTTTCATTCCCCCATGGGCCCCCTCTGTGACATATGTGTTTCTGGTCTTCCGACGACAGGAAGACATGCGTCAATTTGTTCACAAATTTACGAAATCTTTCCAACGTGAAAGCACGGATGGATCACTCTGAGACCTGAGATGACTTCAATCGACTTTTCAAGGCTTGTAGTTGCCGCGTGGTGGGTTGAAACCTCTGTTTCAACCCCTTCAGTCATTCAATTGCGTGCGTCCACGATATGCTTCCATTGAGATGAGTTGAGAATGTTTGAGAGACACCCACGAGATGAACGAGCCTTGCGATGGACGCAGCCATTGACCAACAGTAGCGTGAGACTGTGACGCATTTGTCACCCTTCTTCGACAAGAACGACTTCACCCTGGCACTAGAGCAGTTTCGATCAAGTAAAACACTGGAACCTTGGAAGAGAGGAAGCAATGGCGAAAGTGCATTGGCCCCAATTCTCTTGGTTATCCTGCAGAAACTTGGAAACGAGACACTGCTACATATGCAAGGATTTGGGAAGAGCCCAACGATACCCATTGTTGAGATGGACGTCACCCCGTTCGTGTCCTGCCACGTTTTGTCGTCATATTCTTACTTTGAAGCTTACTCAAAGCCTTTTGACACGTGGGTATGAATGTGGATTTTGATTTTAGTCTATTTCACTGGATTCTGACTCCATGTGACCAAACATGGGTAGCTGACTCACTTCGATGCACTATACTTGCGGATTGGCATTCTCTTCGGTAATTTTAACGTACGTGCCACCATCGAGTCGACACAAACATTCAGACTGGCGGTGTTCGGCTGGCTGCTCATGTCTGTGATCCTGGCCAACTGCTACCAGAGCATCGTCACATCTTACATGACCATTCCATCGGAAGATGAACCACTGGAAAGGTTTGCCCAGCTAAAGGATATGTGACTTTACGATCGAATTTATCTTGATCTGACTCGTACAATGAAGCAATACGCAGATAACAGCACAGGTGTTCGAGAAGGTGAAATGAAACCATGTGAGTACAATAACCCAAATGGCTCCTGCTTCATACCGTAACTCGTAAATCAGTTTGGTTTGAAAAACCAAACGGATGATAACCCGAATTGTATCCTATACACCCGTGTAGAAGTAGACATACCTAATCGTTTCGTGACTAAAAATTTTTTACTATCTTTGCCGCATTCTAGATCCCATAATCAACTTGATAGTGAACATTTCTTCGATGTCGCGTCAGGTCGAAGCTAAGGGCATTTACTTTGAACGACTAGTCAGTCTTTTGTAACTTGCAATGTGTGATAGGTGGGTTTCCCAAATGACATGATAAAAGCACACTTGAATTGACAATCGACGACGCGACCTGATATGATAGAATAATTCCTGCCGAAGATACGGACAAGAGTACCAAAATCTAGCGCCAGACCTGCACGTGTGATGTTTACATTATCATCACTGCAATTTCTAGTACTGCATGATGCTATTCACAGCACTCACACCATGCGCACGTTTATGACATTGAACCCTCGAAAGTGCTATTCGCAAGCCAGGAATAACTAGTTAATCACTCAATTCTGCCACAAGCCAACTTTGAATACTAACTGTTGAGAGAGACCAATAAACTTTACTAATTATTTCAAACTTGACTTGACTCTCACCTAACTAAAGGTGTCAGGAGTTTGGGTATGTCATGGACAGTTAAAGAAGCTAGAAATGAGGCTAAGTGAAGTAAATCACGTACACAGGTTCGAACAATGACAATAATAACGAGAGTACAATTTTTTTCGTTGTTTAGGATTCTGAGTCCAGGAATCGAATGAATCTTCTTAACCTAATCTTACACCTCGTCTCCATCCCCTCGTCCTTCTTGTCTCATCCAGTTGAAAAACAGTTACATAAAGGCAGTTAGATAAATGCATAAGAAGAGTGACATGACTAAGGGTTGTGACCATGAGGAATGCGACTCCGTCACTTCATCAGAAAGGGCTGGAGGAGTGATTCCAGCAGCTTTACAAACTCTTAAAGTTTCGGATGGCACATTAAAATTTTGATGCAACAAATCCTCCCCTTCCACAATCACCGCGGCCATTCCTCCTGGAATGTGCCAATTGACATGACAGTGCAGTAGCCACACTCCAGGATTATCCGCAATGTATCGAAGTATCAACCATGAGTTTCCTTCAAAACGGGTTGTGTCACGAAGCACGACGTTTGTCTTAAGCCTGTTTGAGTGCTCAGATGCGTTGTAATCCCCTTCGCCACTCGCACCCACCCCGACCACCCAAAAACTGTGCCCGTGCAGATGAACTGAGAAGATGAGAGGAAGAATGGTCAACTTTAGTAGTCAATCAAATAACAATTTTACGCCCTAGTAGGACTTACTTGGATGACTTCGATGATGCCTGTTGTTGACCACAAGTTGGACTACTTTCCCGTTTCCGCTCGTCCTTAGTGGTATCGAATAATCTGGAAGCGTCTGGTTCCAAAATACTTGCAGGAGGTTTGGTGGCTGCCCGTGAACAAGTGCATACTTCTGATTGTTCGTGGTGAAATACGGGTTGCCATCCGCTGTTGTCCCTCGGGCAAACGATACGGATATCTCCTCGTCGAAATAGTCTGGGGCCATTCTATTTCCATAAGGGAGGCAATGTTGATTCTCAATAAGGGAAACTGGCTCTCGGTTCTCTTGCGACTTCGGCTGCTGATCGACGAGCGGTTGTGTTGGCCGATCAGGATTCTCGACATATCTAGAGATCATCAGATTGGTTTGTAATTTACTTAATTTGAAAATACTTGATCTTAGAATCCGACCTGAGAATTGCAAGTGCAGGAGTCATGTACGCTTCTGGAAATGGATTGATGTCAATCGGCGGGCTTTCAGGAGAACTTGAATCAACTCGAATGTAAAATTCCGAGCCTACCCTCCCCGCTGTCATGTTCACGATGAAAGAGTAACGCATTCCTGATGATAACTCTGCCTCGTCGATGTGCCCACCTAGTTGCGTATCAACACCATCTGCTTCAATCGTTTCCAACTTGTGATCGTCAATCGAAAAGTAAAGAATGCGTGCGGAGCTTGAGCAAACCACCCGAATTCGATATGCAATACCCTCTTTCACCTCGATCACCGTCGGAGCCTCCGGCTTCTGCAGGCAAGGGATCCCTTGCAGCTCAGCGTATTCGCAAGGGTAGTACCCTTGTCCATTAATCAAAATGCTGTATGGAACTGATGCATCTGCTGCAGGATTAATGGGGCTGTAATACCAATTCGATATTGCTTCACCAGTCGCCAAATAGTGATCGGTCAAAGTGATGGTCACTTCGCCCTCGTACAAGTGACCCCAGACTTCTGGCTGATTGTCCACAATTATGACACCCCAGAGGCCATCAGCAAATTGTTCAGCATGGTGAGAGTGATACCAATGTGTGCCGGATTCCATTAGTTGAAACTCGTATGCGTGGGTCGCTCCGAACACGATTGGGCATTGCGTCACTTGTTCCGGTCCATCGTCCCACGGTGTTCTGCGCTGGTGAAGACCGTGCCAATGGATCGAAGTATTCTCACGTGTTTGAATGTTGTTGATAACGTGGACACGAAGAAGGTCGCCGACATTACCGCGGATGGTGGGGCCTGGAAACTGGTTATTTACTCCAAGCATGGGTCTTTGGAAACCAGCAGGCGATATATCGAACCAACTGATAAAGAACCAATACTCACGCACCTGAGTAATTGGCACATGAGCCTCATTATGCGCGTCAACCCGAAAACTGGCTATCAATACCAGCACCAAACGAAAAATGAGACAGATAATCCAGCTAAACATTTTGTAATGTTCTAAGCCTCTTGATGACCTCGTGAAGAATGAAGAGAGTTACTTGATTTTTTGCTGGTGTATCTTGTCAATGAGCAATTTGTCATGTTCGTAATCTGCAATCGGTTGACACCGGTGCAACGCTCGTGCTGGATTACTGTTGAAGTGGTCACATTTAATATGTTCACTCGAAGAGTTGTACCACAGCCACAGAGCCATTGTGTACAGTCTCAACTGTCAGGGACAAGCCGAGCTTATGATGTGAACTTCTATGGCACTGAGTCGACATATTGGCTCTTCTCAACGAATCTGTGAAATGTACAAATAATGTGACCACTTCTAATTGTCGAAAGTTGACCCGATCGCAAGTATTATTGTGATTCTGTGAATCTTGAAACCCTTGACCAATCTCCTTATAAAAGTCAAAAGTGGCAGACAAGTCAAGTCTCCTTGTTGAGTACAACCGGAAATCATGTAGGTCATGTGTTTCCCAAAATTGGCCAACGTTTTCCAATTTTACACAAATTGTCAGACTGGCCTAACATCAGCGAAGCAAAGTGGTCCTGGTGATCCGAGGCGCCATCTGCTTCCGGTACTTTCGAACTGGGTCTCTGGCCCTGAACCTGCTCGTCCGGTCAGTGTGGGGGTTTTGGTGTGCAGGTTTTTTTCTGGACGCTGCCCTCTTTGTCGAGGTCGATGTAAACTACACTCAGTCAATGGCGAAGTCTCTGAACCGGCTCAGATTCGAATCTAGCGCTGGCGCAGATGCCGATTTTCGCCACTGCGAAGTTCATCTTCGGTTTCGCGCCCATCAAGTGTTACATGCTGCGCCTCAAATTCTATGAGCACTCAAATCGCGTCGACTCTTCTCACCGGATGTGTGATCCAAATTGTAGCCCTGTACATCCTCTTCCAGCACCAGGACCTGCCACCAGATGCCTTTGTTTTCATGGCCATTTGCCCCGTGTGCCTTGACATTGCCATGACATAGACAAACTCAAGCAGCGTCTACTCCGAGTCGTTTCACATAGGGTTGAAAAGGTCTGATATTCTCTAACGAAATAAAAAACGAAATAAAAAGAACCAACTCAAGTCCTTTCTTCGATTTTGAGCTCCCCGTGCTGGAGTTTAACCTCGGTTTTCAATCAGCGAAAAATGATTCGAGCCAGACTGACCAAGTGGCCTGGCGTGACGAAATGTAATGCTCTGAGCTCGAGTTGGGCGGACACTCGAAAATATGCGAAGTGCAGTTAACGTAATGAATTGCGCAGTCTTGTCAGTCGTCAATAGCCTTCCGATGGCGTTCTCCATCGCGTTATTTCTTCTGCTGATCGGTACAAGGAGCCTGGCAAGCCCGCTCGTCATCAACCTCAACATCGCGCTTCGCACCTGCGAGAGGGCATACCTGCTGGTGCTGTGGCACGAAGAGCTCGACTTTTCAGAGTTTGACGTGCCCGTGGCGCTTCTCTACTCGCGGTCCTTCATTCTCGCCCCTGAGTTCAAGGGTAGGGGTCTTAGGTTAGGTGACATGCTCGTGGCTAACGGAAGTGACGCGCGCGTTCGGGCGATGCGTCAGCGTGGGCACATAAAGACCCGCGACTTCTGTGTCTTCGCCATCGCGCTGAACCCCGCCGAGAAGGTGACTGGCCACGACGGTGTTCGGCCGTCCTTGCAGCGCTCTTTGGGGGCTCTCGTTGACTACTCTACTGTGTATCTCGAGGCAACCCAGTCCTTCTCATGCCCCCTCTGCTACTGGCGGCTCCGAGAGACAAACAAGGTCAATTTCAATCTGCTGAGCACAAAAAAACTGACGACATCCTCATCGAAAGCATCCTCAGCGAAAGCGTGCCTGACGAACGAGAGGACTTGAGCTACCTCTTCACTGCCTCCACAAAGATCTGGGAGCTGACTCGGAAGGGGCAGTGGGATCTGGAGGTGGGGACACTCAGGTTCTACTGCCAACTACATGACAAGGCCTTTTGCCTGAAAAGATCGATGGAGGCTACTGTCGGCCTGTCACGCGACGTTCTGACCGTCGCGGGAGAAGCCAACTTCCGTCGGTTCCTGGAGGTAGCCGCCATCCGTGCGTTTCTCTGCGGGGTACGCGATCGAGAAGAGTGGAATCGAGACGACCCGTACGAGTTTGATGTGCTGGTGGCGGTGGCTAATGTCGTGCTGCCCGTCAACGAGTCGAAGGGCGAGGCGGAGAGCCCGCATTGGTTCGAGCTCTGTCGCGACGTCCAACCACTCAAGGAGACGATTTTTTCCCTGGACGACGTGCTGGTCACCGAGAGCCGAAGCTTCGCCCTCGCCTCCTGTGCCCGCCTCTCTGTGGCCAGCTTCTCCTTCCGTGCCTATACCCGCCCCTTCGACATGGGCACCTGGCTCTGGCTTGGCTCGGTCCTCCTCTTCTCCGCCGGCACAGTGGCACTCCTCCTCAAATCAAGCGTCAGTCAGCCGATAAATCTGGCGTCTGCAGGTGGAGTGGCGTCGGCGTTTGGGTGTCACCTGGTGGAGCAGTCGCAGGAGCTGAGTGGGTGGGTGGGGCGTGTAGGGATCTTCCGCTTGGTGTACGGGGCGTGGTTGCTGATGGGCGTGGTTCTATGCAACGCGTACAAAGGTATCGTTACCACCGATCTGACGGTGCCGCTCGCCGACATCTACCCCGAGTCAGTCGAGGACCTCCTGCGCCACGACTTTGCAGTCCTCTCCGACCCACTCTTCAACTACACCACCTACGCGGGGCTGTACATCCGGACGCGCGAGCCCAACTACTCGCTGAGCGAGGAAGAGGAATACCTCGGCGACAAAACCGACCTTCTCCGAATTTTTGAGACGCAACTCCGACAGGACACCGAGCTGGGCGACGCCCTCTCACGCGTGCTGGAGGCCGGCGGGGCGCAGGGCGAGGTCTGGCGGCGACTCTTCGGCCGCCTGGTTCCGCCGCTGATGTTTCACGGGCGGTCGAGGATCCTGGAGCTCAGCTGTGCTGATCGCAGCGCGTTCGTGGGATGGGCAGACGAGCTTGACGCCCGACTCCAGAGTTTCCACAGCTTCAGGGCGCCCACTAGCCATAGCGCGCCCGTGAAGCGGGGTCGGGAGCTGTTTCTGGAGACGACGCTCGTGTGGACCATGGCCACTTCGAGCCTGGGCGGCCACTTCCGTGCCCGGATGAACTGTGCGTTTCAGTCGGGGATCCTCGCCCGCCTCGGCAGTCACTGGAAGGAGGTCAAGTTGAGGGCGGACGCGGGGAACGAGACCGAGCATACGTTGCAGGCAGTTCGGGCTCCTGAACTCGAGACTGAGGACCCCGTGCCATTGAGTTTGGGCTCCAACGTGGTGGTCGTGTTTCTCGCATACGGGGGTGGATGCCTGATCTCCCTGCTGGCTTTTCTGGTCGAGGTGTGTCATCGGAAGGGTAATGCAAGACGACCAGACTCACTGACTTTAGAATTCCAGAGTCAAGAGGCTCAGAAAAATGGAGATCGAGATGCCACGCCACGCAGTCTAGAGCAGCAAGCCAAGCCATTTGACTTTTGAGCTGGGTCGAGAAGGTGGCTGACGCCTCAAGTGGCCACTCACCGCAAACTCTTCCACAGAATCACAGATCATCATCACGCACAGTAGCCCGTGAAAGTGATGCCAGTCTCAATTTCCAGTGAAAGGTGTATCACCGGTGCCGAGCAGGCACCACAGGGTTGTGATGCATACTCGTTTAATCATTCTGCTGTCACCGGCCACAAAAATTAACTACGAATCATCAAGCACTAAAGATTGCACTGATATTAGGCCAGCCGTCCGTTAATTCAGCCAGGGTCAACAACGTACGTGTTTTGAATTCCCTGAACTGTACGTTCTGATTACTACGAACCTGACCTTGGCACATGAAAATTTACCAACTTACCAATACATGATCAAACGTATTTGATAAGACTGCATTCTTTAACGTTCGTGGTAGTGCAAGAAGGGAGCCACTTCCGTGTTGAGTAGGCCTATGGCGGTAACTGACCAATTCTGGAAATACGATTCCATAAATGTACTGAAAACTCTATCCGTGGTATTGCAGGTAATGTCGATTCTATATTTCGGTTTCCTGTATATGAATGAATCCCATTTTCGCTGTAGGAAGGAAATTGAGGCGGTGACCTAGCTCGTTGAGCTCACAGATAAAGGGTTAAATGTGCAGCGAAAATGGGGCCAGTTGAACCATTCCAGGGCTTCATGCAAAGTTCTCGGTCTAGTACAAGAAAGCGTTGAGCAACTGTCTATGACAATGAGGTACATGACTCGCCGGTTTCCATGGCGTCAGAGTCCGTTATTGTCAGCATATCCGTTTGCTCTACGTGAGAAGTTGAAGCCGTTGTCACACAAAAGAGAAAAGGAGTTGCTTCTGGAACATATAATGTCGTATATGATTGTAAAGTGTCCGGCATATGTATTTACCCCCTATCCAGAGCCAAAACCAAAAAGTGTTTCGGCAGCACCGAGCACACCGACCGAAAGAGCTGCAAAAATGTTGCGACTGAGGTTCTTGCTAAACGTGACAGGAGGATTGACGAGTCAACTGTTAGAAGATTTCGGGGTCTGGTACGTTTGCCCGACAGTTACATTTGCTTTATGCTGGGTAGTGAAGTGATGATAATGATGATGACTCTGTTACCCTTGATCAATGGTCAAGTTCTCTGGAACGCCAATTGTCTCTCGGACTTCAAATTTACCAAAAGGAATCGTAAGTTTTGCTAGACCAATTGTGCAAAGTATCACCTATTTAGATTCTTTATTCTAAGTTTCAAGACTGGCAAAAATGGCTCGCACATTTATCTCGATGCTGATCGTTCTCGCTCTTGTCGTCTGCCTCGCTGTGAAGGAATCTTCTTCTCTCGGGCTCTCAATGGCCGATCAGTGCATTCTAAATTGTGGCATTATTATTACTGACGCAAACATTCCTTGTGTCAACAAATGCGAACGTATTCACGGCAAATAAGAGCAGAAGACCAACATTGTTGCAAAGAAATGAATGGATCAAATAAAACCGACTTGCTGCTTTGAATCATTTTTATGTGTTCTATGCCCTCGTTTTCAAGTAAAAATTCTGTACTTCGTGAAAGAAGGACATTTCCTGGGTCTCGCATTTGACAGAGTACATTGCTGCATATTCTCTCCTGCTAAAATGTTGCCAAGTATCATATTCTTGCTTGTTCTAGGAATTTTGGCCATCCGTGGCTATGAAACTGCTGCGGAAGGAACCATCGGTAAATATCTGGGTGAGTTTCACTGATCTGTATTTGGAAATCTCCACGCTTGAGTCTTTGTTTTGAGAATGTCAGCAAATTGAGGGAAAACATTTCGAATGAGTGAAAAGAAGCAAGTCGAGTTCACGTCACCGTTCTTCGGGACAGGCAAACCGTACCCATGAAACGTTGCCTGTAAATGGGACTTCATTGTAAGCCGCAGAAGTGTGCATTGGCATGAATTCATTTCAGAGTTTTATCATAGGGAGATGAATCATGCGTTCCGGAAATAACCTGCACGCAACTCGAACTCTGGCCTGGAGAAGGAGACTGCGACGAAGAACATTTCGCGGATGGAATCGGAGAAGAAATCTTATGTGGCCAAAAAGCATTTCAGGCTCCCTTCCAGGCATCCGGCACCTACCGAGATCTTTACGTGTCGTTCAAGAGCAGTGCCGAGTCTAAGGGCATGTTCAAAGGCTTTTCCTGCCAAGTTTCATACTCATAAAATGCTGCTGCCAAAGCTATTTCTCCAAGTCCCAACCATCGCAAAGAAGAGCTTGCGTAACGAGGTGAGCGATTCAATATGAACTGCGAGCACATAACGAGTCAATCGCAATCGTCATATCGTCAATACCAGCAATACTTCTATGGCAAGAGAACTGTTCAAGCCAAGCAGTGATTCATGACTGGATAATCTGTGTCACGTAGATCTGCTCGCAGATTATTGTATTATCTCTGACTATCTCGTTGTGCTGTGGATCATTCACAGCGTTAACTAAACAAATGAAGCATTTGAGCGCCAATTCTTGGACATGGCACTGAGTGGGACCCTTGCGCAGCGTAAGTGCGATAATTTAATTGCTGTTTACAAGAGATTCATTAGAAATTCAGCTATGAGCTCTGCCACCGCCAGCACTTGGAATATCAACTTTTGTTTGGTTTACCGCCTGCCCAATTTTGAGCGGGTGACCCCATTGAACGTTTACTGAGTGTGCTATCCAACTCTATCCTTGATCTCTTGCCGTACGTTTTCCCTAGCATACCCGAGCTTTATACGGGTCACTTGTACTCCATCTCCAGTTCGTTTTCCAGTCTCGGTTGTACCTTCTGGGGTAGATAAATTAGCAATTAGAAGACTAACTCCAGGGAAACCGACTCGTGTGCCCATACTGCATCTTGCCCAGATTTCAACTCACCGTCATCGCTGCTGCTGTCGTCTCCAGCCACGATCACACAATTGACAAACATACCCACAAGAACCACTCAGCCCCAACGTCCCCATCGCCCACTTCCAGCTGGCACTCATTCTGATTCTGATCCTGATTCTCGATGTCTCAATACATGAGTCCAACTTTCTGATAAGTCTGACTTTATTCAATGGCGGTCAGTCGGTGAATCAGAAAATTAATTCCAGCTTTGTACGTGTGCAGTGTGTAATAATTAAGAGCTTAAAAGCTTTCTTGTCCGCGTTTTGAGTTTGGTCGGTTGCTCTGTTTACGAGAAATTGGGTTAGAATCGCGTATTGTTGGTTCGATCATGACCTTCGACCTCCTTTTCGTTTGTGAAGGTTTGCTTGGCCGACGAAAGTCTGCAGCCGCCCTCGTGCTCGCATTTGGCGTGGGCCGCCGCCACAGCCGCCTTGATCTGCTCCTTTCGCACCTGCAGCTTTCGCTGCCAGGGCCTGTTCCAGATTGTGTACTGTTTCCTCACCAGCTCAATGGCCGTCGACGTGATTGCGAGCCCGACGAGGATGTACACCGACCGCATGACTGCGAAGAGAGTGGGCGTCGTCTCGATATGCGGCGTGAGGTCCCCGAGCCCGATAGTCGTGAGCGTGATGAAGCAAAAGTAAAAGGCATCAAGGAAGGTCCATCCCTCTGCCACTTTGTACATCGCCGCCCCGATCCCGATGTACACGAAGAGGACGAGCAGGACCCCCGAGACGGAGACGGACGTCGAGACGACGAGCTGCGTGCGGTTCGCGCCCGCGCCCTTTTTCGGCTGCAGATACTTCCAGTCAAAGCGGCTCCCCACCAGCCGCCGGTACGCCCGGCTGCTCAGCCGGGCAAAGGCCTTGCCTGATTTCGAGATGGCGATGAGCATCAGCGGGATTCCGACGAGAGCGTAGAAGATGCAGAAGATTCGGCCGGCGGGGGTGTGCGGCGAAATGTTGCCGTAGCCGATTGTCGTCGTGAGCGTCACGACAAAGGCGGACGCCTTCGGGAAGAGCCCCCAGTTTGTGTCAGCGGGATCCACCGTGGAGTTGAGGTATACGCGAAGCCCACCGTTGACGAAGGCGTCCAAAGTGAGCTCGTACTCGCGAATGGCGGCGGTCGTCAGCTGCAAACGGGCGTCAGGCGACGACCCGTTGCAGAGAATCTCATCGAAGAGCCTGAGAAGCGCGCCCCGCGCCGTCTCCAGCGCGCGGTGCGTGGCGTTGATCCGTTGGAGTTCCGGCTGGCGCTCCAGTAGCTGGAAAATCTGCAAAATTCAAGCCAATCACGTTCATTTTTTATTTTCTGTTGTAGACTCTGCAAAGTTGCGGTAATTGCTTCCTTCGACATCGATTTACAACGCAAAACACGAAAAGGCGTTGTTCGTGGCATCACGAGAACTTTTACATGGGTATTTTAAACATTTTTGAGCAATTCTAATCGATAAATTTTCGATTAAAGTGTTGAAGAAATAAGAAATTGAGACTATTGATTTTTAAATGCTGCAGAAGGAAATTTCCGCGTGATCGTGAATAGTTTTTCAAGTTTTCCTGACTTCCTCAATTCGAATTCACTATTCAGTTTTTAATAAATAGCATTAATACTAAAACAAACCCGTTAAAGCCCGAACCGACTATCTGCAGTTTCTAATTTGCACGACACAAAAAAATTCATTAATTCAGTCCAATTCATGGAAATTAGTCAGAATTATGTATGAAAGGAGATTAATTGTTTTGACTGCTACTGCAATGCGATGCGGCTGCCTTAAGAATTCCAGGGTCAGGCTAGAAAGCTCGAGTCCCAATGCCCTCGCTTGCTATTGCCATTACCATGTTCAAGCAATCTCGAATTGCGTTGACAAATGAGACCTGTCAAGATTGAAATCTCAGCCAGCCTAGGTTATACATTCACATTTGGCATTTTTGCACGCGCACCTCGCAAAAAGCAAGGCTTACGCCGAGTATTTCGTGTTTTCGTGCTTGCAGTCAATAAAAACGTTTTTTCTTTCATTTTATTGTTATTATCGTTGTTTAAGTTTCTACTTTTATTGACGCCACCGCCATGAAATGGATATGGAAATGCAGCACTTGCAAGTACTGCAATTTCGGAGTAGGAGATTAAAATCTTTCTGGCTATCCGCTTTTCTATTGAGCACAAAAGGAGAGAAAAGTAGGCAGTTGACGCAATAGCCTTGGGCTCGGATTTGTACGCCTCTTACGCAAGCAGCGAACGCCTCGAAGCTTACCCAAGCGCCGAGAAGCGAGTACACTGTGAGCGTGCCCCAGAAGAATGTGAAGCCAGTCAGGCTGATTTGCTGCTCGGGGTTGAGCTTCAGGTCGAAATCGGGGTCGTCCTCCGCTGCAGCTGCGGCTGGAGTCTGCTTTTCCGTGGTCTTAGCCTTGCGGCCAAACTCGGGTACGGAAGCCATTCCCAACTCGTTAGCGCCTGCACTGTTCCGGGCTTTGGCTTCGGGCCGCTCTGGCTCGGGTGAGACGTTCACCATTCTGGCGCTGACGCTGGCGCTTGTTTGCACTGCACTGCACGTTTGCCTGCCTTTTGCTGTTCGGAAGCTAAACTACGAATACGACTGAAGAGCGTCTGAAACCCGTTTCGATTTTGGTCTGGCTCCGGCTTGGCTGTAGCGGAAAAAACTTTGCGTTGTTTTGCTTTTCGGGATGTATCCCGTCTACCCGTCTTCGTCGTCACGCGCTTTATGGCAAAACTTTTCGTATTTCTTTCTTATTCATTTCATTCGTGATAAGTTTCTTGCAATTTCTAGGCTGGCACTTTATTGCATGCAATGTGGCGGATCGGAGAAGGCGGAAATGAAATGAAATTTGTCAACTCGAATCCGACTCAGAACTCACAACCAGTTTTCTATTAATGTTATTTCAAGAAATTTGCACGCGACTCGACACCCGATTTTTTATTGGCTTTGACACAAATCGGCACGTACAAAGAAATGGCAAGTCTCCAAAGATGTTTTGATGTGCGGCGGTGGCGAAGTTGTCAATTGAAGTCAGTTTTCTTGGATTTGTATTTCGCCTGTCAGCTCGTCAACTTGCATTGTGCACGGAATGCAGCTGTTTCGCAGTGAATTACGCGGGCCCGCACGGGAAAGCAACAATGTCAGTGCCCAGTGCACTCGCATTACAACAATGCGAGTGCTTGAATTGAGTCGAGGGATATTATGAGACGGAGAAAGACATAGCAAAGACCCTTCTGCAATATTCTGAACAAAATTTATTAAAAATTCCAAGCCTGTATTGCAAATTCAAGTAGTACGAGCACATTTTAATTTTAATTTTTTACATTTTGGTTTCTGAAACATGTGTACGCTTACGCTACGAGAAGATGAGATAAGAAACGTACGCACGGAGTGCTAACTGTAAGTGAGATAAGAGAACGAGACCTCTGAACAGAATTTGGAATTGCAATTAAATATTAAAGGTGGTTACAGGAGCCTTAAATTACATTACAACTTCCGTTAAAAGCCTGAATCTTAATCTTAATCTACTTGACAAATCACGTGTTGTTTAGTTGTTTTGCTGCCTGCCGAAGATTACATGACCTGCTGCCCGTTGAAGCGCCGAGAGTGCCCTGCGACGCTGCCACCATTGCCAACGGTTTCGTGGTATCTCACGGCTCCCGAGGGCTCCAACGCGTACGGAGAGAGGTCGAGGGTGTAAACTTTGCTGATGACGCAGTCGCCCGGCTGCGGAGACGAAAAGAAAATGCATGAAGCGTGAATTAATTTTTGATGAGGAGAATTAAAGAATTGAATTATAGCCTACCGAGACGTCAGGTGCAATTCCGACGAGTGCGTCGGCATGGCTGTAAAACTCCTCCTTCAACGAAATGACGATGATCTGGAGTTCATCCGTGCGTGAGCGGATGAAACTTGCGACCTTGCCAATGTTTGTGTTGTCCAGCGCAGCGTCGATTTCGTCCAGGACGAAGAACGGGGCGGGCTGATAACTGAAATGTGGATAAATTCGAACGTTAAGACGGCTGAAGGTCAGAAGTCCACAAATTTCTTACCTGTGAATGGCAAACAGAAGCGCGAGAGCAGCGACCGTCTTCTCCCCACCGGACAAGTTGCTCATGGACTGGAAACGCTTTCCAGGCGCCACGCAGTTGTAGCTGATTCCGTCTAAGTACGGCTCTTCAGGATTCTCCGGGCCGAGGATAGCCTGTGCCGACTGATTTTGCGCCAGTGCCTTGTAAATGCCGTCGATGCTTCCAGCGACGTGGTCGTAGCAAAGCATGAACTTTCGCAGGCGCTCGCCCTTCACCTTCTCGAACGCAGCCTTGGCGGATTTTGCTCGCTTACGGGCGCTGTCAAACTCTTCGTTCGTCTGCATGAGTTTGTCCTTCGCAGTCTCCAGCTTTTGTGTCGCTTTCATGTTGGGCGCCTGAATCTTTATGAGGTGGCTGTTTAACTCGAGCAGCTTGCGCTTCAGCGAATCGGAGACTCGCTTGTATTCGTCAGTGCCAATCTCCGTGAGCTCGCTGCGAAGCGTCGAATAGTCAATCTTCATCCTGGAAGGAAAAATTGGAGAAAATTAAAATTCGTCATTCATATTTTTGACGAAGCAGGTCTTTATCGATTTTCTTACTTGTCCTCTTTGCTGTAAATTCCTTGACTCGACTGAGACTGAGAATTCGTCTCGCCCTCGTCGACGTCCATGTCCTGATCCACTTCGACGTCCTCCAGGCGGCCCTTCCTCAGCGGAATCTGAATGTCGTTAATCTTGCACTGCGTCAGCACGGTGTGGCGTTCGCTCTTCTTCTGGTCGCGCCGATTTTCAAGCTGCCCAATCACTTTTTGTGCCTGCTGAATCTCCTTCGCGCAGGAACCGACATCCCGACGGCATTTTCCAATCTCTTCTTCCTTGGCCTCCATTTCCTCCTTCAATTTGGCAATATCCTTCTTCATTCGCTCGTGGAGCTCCGTCAGCCGATCGACGTCCCCCTTGGCCTCTTTCTCCTTCGCCTGCTTCTCGATCAGCGCCTCCTCCAACTCAGACAGCGTCGTTTCCCAGCGACTCACGTTTCCCGCGACACTTTCAGCCCGCGAGACTTCGAAATCGATTTGAGACTGAATCTGCTCTTTTTGATTCTGGAATTCAACGCGTTTCTGTTCTCGTTCTTGCTGTGTCCTCAACTCGCGTTCTTCGTACTGCCGAATGTTTGATACACCGATCTGCTTGCAGAAATCTCGGAAGCACTCGTCTTCTGTCGTGTTGAGCTTCGTCTTGAGGCTCTGAATCTCCTCGTCACGCTTCGAGATTTTGATCTCGATGTCCTTGATCTTGTTTGTTGCTTCGTCCAGCTCCTGTCGAACTTTCTCCTGCTCCAGCTTGAGGTCTTCGATTTGTTTCTTGGTCGTATCGCGATCCACCTTGGCGTACTTGAGCCGAGTGGTGAGCCCGTTGATTTGCTGATCGACGGTGTTCATTTCGGACTCACGGCGGGATTTCTTGATCGCTTCGCGAAGTTCGTCGCTGATTCGATCTTTGTCCAGCTTGAGCTTCGTGAGATGTTTGTCATCCCAGCGCTGCGCCTTCTTCAGCAGGTCCATCGTGCCTCCGGACATGATGCCCGATCGAGTAAAGAACGTCCCGTCGAGAGCCACGGCGTCGAATCGCTGTCCTTTCTCGAGATCGTACGCCACACGGTTCGCATCGTCTTGGCTGTCGCAGACAAGCGCGTTGTTTGTGCAGAAGAGGACCGCCTTCTGAATTTCCTTCGGGCGAAATTCCAGAATGTCGTACAGCAAGTGGACGTTGGGCGGGTCACGAATGTTTCTCAGGCGCTCTCGGATTGGTTTTGCGTCTATGTTGTCGAGTGGGAGAAAGGTTTCTGGCTCCAGCATCTGTTCTTTCAGGTACTGGATGCAGCTGCGGGCAGTCTTCTCCGTATCAACGACGATGGCCTCCATGTATTTGCCCAGGACTTTCGTCACAGCGACCTTGTACTTTGAGTGGCGAGGGTGACACATGTTGATCATGCGATCGTAGACTCCAGAGTACATCGATTTGAACGTCTCGACAATCTCCTGCTTCTTCCGGCGCCGAGTGTCTTCATGCTTGTCGACGCGGGCGTCGCCCAGTTTGACGGTGATGTCCTCGATCGACTTCTGAAGCGTCTGAATCTTGTCTTTGGAGGAGTGCACCTCCAACCTCAGTTCGTTGTAAATCTTCTTTTGCTCCTCAAGCGAAGTCTCGTACACTTTGATGTGCTCACCGAGCTTCTCGACGCGCTTGCTGGACTCCGTCATCTCGTGACTCATCTGCCGGACACGATTTTCCAGATCAATTTTCTTGCGCGTCAGGCTCTCCAGCGCTTCTTGGTCGTCCTTCTGGAGTCGATTGACGTTATTCAGCTTCGTCAGTTGGTCGCGAGAACGGTCCTGCACTTTCTTCTTCAATTCCCAGTATTCCTTTAGCTGACTGTCTTGCAGAGTGATGTCTTTGCCTTGACTCTGCGATTCGCTGGCCGTTCTTTCCAAGTAAGCCGTTTCGATCGCTTCGATGTCACGAATCTGTTTACGGAGTTCTTCGATATCCTTCTCATGAGCTTCCTTCGCCTTGACGGCCTGTTCGTGAGATTTCTTCGAAGACTCCAGCTTCTTTTTGATGTGCGCCACATTTTCCTTCGCCTTGATGAACTCTGGCTTCTTGGCGTTCATTTCTCGCTCTTTTTCCCGCTGCGCTTGCTCCTTGCTGTTGAGATCCTTCGCGATGCCGCCCATCTCCTTCTTTCTGTCCCGGAGATCCTGATCGAGCGACTCCTTTCGTATTTCAATGCCCTTCAGATCCTCTTCCTTTTCGCCCTGCTCTTCGAGAATTTCTTTAAGTTCGTTTTCAATGTGAAACAGCTTGAAGAGATGGAGCTCCACTTCCTTCTCGTGCTGTAATTCACGAATAATTTATCAATGAAAATAATTCTGGCGTCAAAATTGAAGCAACTGATAATTAATTTATTAACTTAAACTTACACATTCGTCTTTCAGACGCTGATACTTTTCTGCCTCCTCCTTTTCCAATCGGGCTTCCTTCCTCTCAGCGGCTATGCCCTTCTTTTTCAAATACGTGAATTGCGTATCTTCTTCAGCCTTCAGCATCTCCGCCTTTGCCTTCTCGTACTGATCCTTCAATGCTCCCGAGCCGCTTATCTCTTCAAACAACGCAGTTCTCTCTTTCGGGTTTTTCATCGCAATATTTTCGACCGCTCCTTGAAATACGAGGAAGTTCTTCGCCTTGGCGTTGATGCCGAGCTCCTCCAGCTGCACGGAGTACTGCTGATGCCCAATAGGCTGTGTAGCAAAATAAAAAATAAAAATTTCTATTAAAAGCTCTTCCAGTGAGAGAAAAAATCTTAAATCAAAGCTTACCTCGCCGTCGATCCGATATTCGCTTGATGACACATTGACAAGTCTGGAAAATTTCTTCTCCGTTCCGTTTTCGAGCTCGATGACAGCCGTAACCGAAGCCTGCCGTCCGACGGGTTGCCCGATCGAAGCCCCGTGGATTAAGTCACTCAGCCTCTTCACACGAAGCGAAGATGTCTTCTCGCCCATGACGAAACTGATGGCGTCCATGAAGTTTGATTTACCTAAACGTAACGTGAAATTATAAAGTATGAAATGCTTTCATTGACTTCAGATCTAATTTACCTGAGCCATTCGGTCCGACGACGGCCATGAAGGGTTTCAGTGGTCCGATCCTCACAAAGCCCTTGTAAGACTTAAAGTTCTCGACATCGATGTACTTCAATGTGCCAGGCATCTTGAGGCCGCCTGAAAAAGTTAATCGAAGCTTATTCTCGGCCTTCTTTCGTAAATCTTCCAAATAGCACGCTCAACAAACAAACCAATGCAGTTAATTTTATTAATTTACCTGTGTTAATGCCAATGAATCAGTAAATTCCCTCAGCCGCCGACGCCACTGCTGGCCGGCCCAGAAGAACCTTCAACTCTGTGGCTCCCGAATCTCGACGAACAAGACTAACTTATAAAATCACGTTTAATTAATTGTCAAGTGTTGACAGTTGGACCAAGAAGACAAATCAAATGTAAAGTCAAAGCTCTCTTCTTCTCTACTCTATGCTGCAGTACAGTGCAGAAGTAAATGCCGATGCCGATGCACTAAGCAAGGCAGCGAAGAAGAGGCAAGAACAAGCACGATCGAGCGCGTAGCGTAGCGTCTGCATTGTATGCAGGAAGGCAACGCAGCACAACGCAAAGCAAGGCAAAAAGCAAGGAAGAAGTCGGATTGACGCAGACTCTTCTTGTAATGCATTTCAGTCCTATGAAAATGTGAACCGTGAACTGCCTCGACTAGGCTCAAAATGAATTATGAATGCGACCTTGCGAAATGCTTATCTAATCAGTAAAATTTACGACGATACGGAACAGAATTTGCAAAATGTTAAGAATTATGAAGCTGGAACCGGAACGCAACATTTTATTCAAAAACTGGCATTTATTTTGTAAGTTTTAGTCAAGCGACGAAAGTTTGGCGTTTATTTGCATGACTTCGATTCGGCGGCGCTGTGGGTCACGATTCTGGAGCTCCGAATTTGCGGACTTCTGTCTAAATTACTTTCGTATCGCGACTGGGGTGATGTCGATCGACTTAGGGCTTAGGTCACCTTTTCTATAATGAGTTCATGCGTCCGGTAAAGGTTGGCCACCGTTTTCTGAGAATACGCAAAAATCAAGTCAAAATTAATGACTGTAGTGTCCTCAACGAATCCTGCATGTGAATTACTGATAGGCACGCTCACCTGTCTCTTGAGCACCTCCAAGTTCCGCCGAGCAGTCTCCAGTTGCTTGCTGATCTCGTTCTGATCGGTTAGGCCCTTGTTTTCTCTGAATGCGTCTCGGGTTCGGCGAATCGCATACGTTCTGCATCGGCCAAGCAAAACAAACGTCAATCAGTACTCAGCAACTGATAAACCCGTATTAATTACTTGATTAAGCTATATACCTGAAATTGTAGGTTGGGAAGCTCCGGCTTTCGCGAAGCAGGGCTTTATAGAGACCGAGCACCATTTGCTTAACTGAATTACTTTTACTGGACATTTCACAGCAGTGAGTTAATTAATTCGCCAATTAATTGTTTACACCCGACACGCACTGAAAAAATTAAGAGCAAAGCAGCAAGTGAAGTGTAAGATATTGTTTTTCGCAGTTTCGCACATGACATGAGGGAATTCAGATCCGGATTGCGTAATTCACTCGGCTCAAACTCGATCGAGCCCGACTCGATCCTTGTCTTTTGAATCTTTCTCAATTCATCTTTCGGCGTTGTGTAGCGATTTCCATCTTTTGCAAGCGAGTAGATGTGAGACGGCTACACGACGACGATTGGCGTAGGAGAAAGCATTTTTATGCAAAATTGACCTACTGCAGATCAGTCAATAATTAATCAGTAATTTTGTGGGGAATATTCTGTGCTACAGAACTAGAAACTGACGATTTCCAGCGGCCAGTCACGTTAAAACGCACCCTGGAGCCTCGCGCTAGTATAATTAATCGATTTGTGAGTCGAAGTAGTGTTATAGTTCAATTAATTAGATAGTAAATTGGATTATTTCTGTCTACCAACTGATAATCATCAAAAGACTGTGCGCCCACGCGTGTTGCGTGCCCATGGCTGTTCCCAACACAGTGCGAGCGATGACGACGGGAAAATTGGAGATTCCGATCAATGGCACGGATGAGGTGAGGGCAGTTTGCTGGAGCGGGTCTCGCGAAGGCGGAAGAATTCCTTTCTAACCAATAAATTGGTTGTCTTTCCCGACTGCAGGTGATCGAACTGGACATCTCAAACCTTCCCGAAGCTCAGGAGGTATTGGACATCTTGCGGCGGGAGGCGGCCACGCTTGGCACATGGTCGAGTGTAGCCGTAAGTTAACGTTTGGCCTTGGCTCTACTCTGCCTTTGAACTATAGAATTTACGGAGTTCTCATCTTGCTTGCATTTCTGATCACTTATCAGTTGGAGTACTACCGAGTCGGCCGGGAGGATGACTACTTGCAGATCATGCAAGCCGGGCAAAGCGAAGCTCGCATAAACTACAAAGACTCGGCTAAGGACAAGATGCTCGTCCTCGACAGCCTCGCCGCGTACTACGCCAAATTGGGGATGGAGGAGCGTGACAGGGAGAGAAGGCAGTTCCAATTCTTGAAGGCGACAACGATCTACGCTGCCGGCGACCGAGTGATTATGTACGACCTGAACCACTTGCTTGGCCGAGCCAACTTCTGCCTGTTGGAGGGAGAAAGGTTGGACCAGGCCGATTCACAATTCAGCTTCATCATCGCGAACCAGACAACATCGATCGCCGCCCTCCTGGGCAAAGGCTGCATCGCGTACACGAAGAAAGACTATCGTAGCGCCCAGGCATTCTTCCGCAAGGCGCTTCGGACGAACCCCGGCACGACGGCAGAGGTCCGCATGTGCCTGGGCATGTGCCTCCTCAAACTAGGACACGCCCACTCCGGGAAAGCCCGGATCGCCTTCTTACGGGCACTGGAGCTGAATCCAAAGTGCGTCCCGGCGATGATCGGCTTGGCCGTTTACTATCTGAACCAGGCGACGCTGGAGACCGTCAAGTGGGGCGTGCAGCTATTTTCGAAGGCGTACGTCTTCGACCCAAACAATCCGATGGTCCTCAACCACCTCGCGAACCACTTCTTCTTCCGGCGAGAGCTCGACAAGGCCTACCAGCTGGCGATTCACGCGTTTCGGGCCACCGAACACGAAGGGCTGAGGGCCGAAAGCTGCTTTCAGCTGGCCCGAGTGCTCCACTTCCGGCACGAGTACGACCAGGCGTTCCAATACTACTATCAGGCGACGCAGTACGCGGGGACAGGCTACGTCCTTCCGTACTTTGGACTCGGACAGATGTACATTCAACGGAATGACATCGAAAACGTAAGAAAAGCTTGACCTGACCTTTGACTGCTTTGACCCTTCAGCGTTCATTCAGCGTTCTGGCTTATTTTTTCCCTTCCTTTCCACCAGGCGGCGCTCTGCTTCGAACGCGTGCTGAAGGCGGAGCCTGAAAATTACGAGTCGATGAAGATCCTCGGCTCGCTCTACGGCAACTACGCGCCCACGCCTGACTCGGACGCTGGCGAAGCCAAGCGTGAGCTCGCTCGCACGTACCTTCGAAAAGTGACCGCCAAGCAGCCCCACGACGTGGAGGCGTGGACGGAGCTCGCTGCGCTGCTCGAGCCAGTAGACGTGGCGGAGTCGCTGCGCTGCTACATGACAGTTGTTCGGCTTCACGGGCAGGAGCTCCACGCTCCAGTCCCGGTGGACATTCTGAACAACATTGGCGCCCTGCACTACCGCCTGGGGAACCACGCCGAGGCCCGCCAATACTTTGAAGAGACGCTGCGGCGGGCAACGATGGAATTCAGCTCAGTTGGCGTCAACAGCGGAATGGAAGAGGAAGTGGAAGATCGTGAGAAGATTGAAAACGGAAACGACGGACAGATGCGGCAGATGGCGGTGGCAGTCGTCGCCTTCAGCTGCATCTCCGTCACAGCAAGCTACAATTTGGCGCGTCTGGAGGAGGCCTGCTGCAACTTTGGCAAGGCGGAGGTCATTTACAAGGACATTCTGCGCCAGCATCCGAATTACTTCGATTGTGAGTTCATAATTTAACGATTTATGAATTTATCCTTACTTTTCCGTAAACGACACAGTCTTGACTTTGATTTTTGACTTTAACTTTGGTTTGGCGGAAGTTCAGGCTACCTGCGCCTTGGCTGCATCGCCCGTGACAAGGGCAACATTTACGAGGCGTCCGACTGGTTCAAAGAAGCCTTGCAGCTGAGCAACGAACACCCCGACGCCTGGACACTAATTGGCAACCTGCACCTGAGCAAGGCGGAGTGGCAGCCTGCGCAGAAGAAATTCGAGCGGATCCTGAACGGCAGCCCCGAGACGGCGCACGACTCTTACGCCCTCATCGCTCTCGCCAACATTTGGCTCCACACGCTCTCGTTCGACAAGGCGAAGGAGGCCCGGCATCAGGAACGCGCGCTGAGCATCTACAAACAAGTCCTGCGCAACGACCCTAAGAACATCTGGGCCGCCAACGGCGTCGGCGCCGTTCTTGCCAAGAAAGGCTACTGGAACGAAGCGCGCGATGTCTTTGCGCAAGTCCGCGAAGCGACCGCCGACTTTCAGGATGTCTGCCTGAATATCGCCCACGTTTACGTCGAGCAGCGGCAGTACATCGCAGCCGTGCGAATGGTAACGCCCTCTTATTTGCTTTATCCTTGCTGGCGCTGGCGGGAATCTAATTTTTGAATTTTTTTGTCTCCACAGTACGAAAATTGCATAAAGAAATTCTGCAAGCACCACCCAGCCGACATTCTTCAGTTCCTCGCCCGTGCCCACCTGAAGAACGGAAAACTGCAAGAGGCGAAGATAGCGCTCCTCCGCGCCCGCCGCGTGGCGCCGTTCGACCTCGTGCTGCTCTACAATCTGGCTTTCATCCTGCAGAGAATTGCCGTTCAGGCACTGCGTGACGACAAATCGAATTTGGCTTATGTTCTGGCGGCGGTGCGCGACTTGACACAGGCAAGCGCGTACTTTCAGTTCCTCGCCGGTGAAGGTGCAGGCGGGAGCACCGCCGCCGCTGGAGGAGCCAGACCGAAGTACAACGTCGTCTCCGCCGGGGCCGAAGCGCGCCAATGCCGCGATCTCCTCGCGCAAAGCGCGTACCATGTCGCCCGCGCACGGAAGGCTGACGAAGAGGAACGCCTGCAGCGGAGGCGCCAGGAGGAGGAGCGCGAAGCGGCCCGGCGCGCCCATCAGGCCGAAGCGAAGACGCGGGAGGAGGAAAAGAAGCGGAGGGAAGAGGAACTGCTGCGAAAGCGGGAAGAATTCAAGGAACAACGTAAGAGCGCCGTGTTGTTCATCGAAACCCCGCCACCGGAGCCGAAGGCGCTTCGGGGCAAGAAGGGCGGCGGCAAGAAGGGCGCGGGCGGAGACTCCGATGGTTCAGGGCCCGGCGGGGGAGAAGACGCACATCAAAACCGCAGGCGACGTGGACGCCCACGCCAGAAATCCGGCTCTGGCGGGACTCGTGGAAGGCGTCCAAAGTGCGAGGAAGACAGGCGAGGCCGAATTGTGTCACGCGAATTGATTTCAAGCTCAGAGAACTCCAGCGACGTTGACGATAGCCTCAGCGGCGCCGAGAGCGAACGCGAATGGAAATACAATGAAGCGCCACCGCCAGTGGACGATCTCCCTGACCCCAAATTCACGTCATCCTCAGAGGAAGAGTCCGACGCTGAAGCTGAGACTGAAGGAGCAGGCAAGGGGAAAGCGCCGAGACCAAAAGTTGGCTTTCGTGGTTTTGAGTGTGTCGAAAACAAAATGTAAGGAATTTCGTTCATTTCGAAGTAGGAATTTCAATTTCTAGCCTGCTTTCATTTTGAGCACCGCCACTTTTTAATTGTAGCTGCGCCGCGCCTTATTTTTGCTTTGCAGGGCTGCGGCATCGGCTGAAGAGACCTTGGAAATTATCGGAGTCGGGCGGCGCAGTCGCAAGACATTGATCATATCCAGCTCTGATTCGGAGGACGGCCCGGGCGGTGGCAGTAGCAGAGGCGTGGATGATTATCGTTGAAAATTGACATTACTTCGCTTGTTGTAGTTCTGTTTAAGTGGTTGATAAATAGAAGAACTTGTTTCTTTTTGCTGTTAATTGATCGTTTATTCGAATAACTAATTTTTAATTTCCAGTAAGCAGACAGTCAATTTTCACATTGTCCAGTTTGGCTTTGAATTTCCACCCATTTTCAGCTTCCGTGTTCACTGGCGACGTCTTTGGCCAAGGAATCCTTTCGCGGTGGACACACTCGCTTCGGAGCCTGGAGGAGCCGGAATCGTGCGAGCACCATTGACATTTCTACACCCGAACGTAAACGACTGAATCGCCCCGACGGGGAGCCCGAGCACGTCGACGAGGTTGTAAATATTCGTCCCACGGCCGCGGTTCCATTCGTTGGGGTTGACTAGTTCACTGTAGCTGGACACTTGCCCTAGATGCGGGCGCACACAGATGGAGAGCCCCGTGTGTCCCGTGCCAGTGAAGAGCTCGACGGCGGAGGAGCCCATCAGAACCAGCGACTGGAATCCGGTGTCGAATCGGCGGCTCGGTTCGTAGTGCGTCGTCTGCCCGCCTTGGTAGTGATAGTCGGGGAACGTGTTCAGGGTGCTGACGGTAAAATTGGACGGGTCACCCACGATATGCGCAGAATTGTAGCCGGTCACAGAGCCGCCCGACCCACCACAAGTATCCTGGTCCCAGATGTATGGAAAACCGGTGTAGTTGGCTTGAGGGAAGGCGAGCCACCTGAACAATTAATTGGAAATTAGCAAAAGTCCTTAGCAGCGCCCTTCAATTCTCATTGTTATTACTTACACTCCATCTTGGCAGTGGCCCAATCGCGAATTTGTCATGCCGTGCACGGAGAAATCGGATAAGTCGACCCGGGAGTCGAATCGGCGAGCCATTTCGACGTAATCGCTGCCATAGCCTTCGCTCTCATAGATGGTCAGCTCGGGCTGACTGCAGCTCCGCACGGTGGTTGCGACGGCAAGAAGCGCCAGGGTCGAAACAAAGATTTGGGAAGTCATTCTTGATTTTTCAAGTCTTAGGTCTTGTCACTGTTACTACTGGTTTGGTTAAGAGGCTTCTGAAGCTAAATAATAGTTGATGGATTAATTTTGGTCTTTAAATACTAAATACCAGGTCCACTCAAGTTGACTCAGGGAGCGCTAACAATGATAGTGTTCAGTAGCACAGATTGGAGTTTATTTTGGATTAACTGTACTTGGATGAGGTAATTGGACCACTTGATTGACTCGATCCGTCAATCACAGGACAGTGATTACCTGATGCTGATGTCAACCAATTCCATAGTCAGCCCAGTTTATTACTCCTCTGGACTGCGGCAGCATGATCTCATCAGTCACCACTCTTGAGTATAGGTAAAATGAACTGAAAACGAGCTGTCAATTGGCCTCGCCCAGCCCCCACACTAGGTGATGAAGATGATCTCATTCAATATTCGTTGAGCGCGCGTGTGTGTCGAGTGGAAAAAAATAAATTACGACGGCGGATGCCCGTTATCATTTATCAGTAAATTCTCGAATTCCCGAATCCGCAGCTTCCAGCTAAGAGCCATCCAGCCATCTCAATTCATTGCAATTGCAGGTCTACAAAGTGTACAAGTCAGAATTCAGTATGAAGACGACAGCGCTCTTGAAATTTACCCTTCTCGGGGTATTGGCAGTGTTGGTACACGGACCTGTGTCTGCACGGGCCCAAGGCCCCGAGGCGCAGGAGGTCCTCATATTCAATGGTTTAAACGAGGCCGACGCGCCTTTCTACATGCTGACTCATAAGAACGAATTTGACCTGACCTCGTATCGATCTTTGGCCATGGACGGTGGCCAAGGGCACCGGTTTTGCTACATCGGAGGGTGAGCCCCGCCCCATTTTCGCCAAATTCACCTCCCTCCCTTCTATCTTATGTTTTTTGACCGCAGTGTCACGATTTACACTGGAATCGGCTACACGGGCTCAGGATTCTTCGTCCCGTACTCGCCCTCGTTCACGTGCACGGCGCTGCTCGCAGGTGGCGGCTACAAATCGTTCCGATTCGCCGGGCTGATCGAAGATTCGACGGCACCCACGCTGTCTTTCTACACGGAGACGCAGTTCATCGGGCAGCAAACGGTCATCGCCACCAATCAGCCAAATATCGCGACCCGCATCGCGTCAGTGTACAAAACGGGCTCTGAGTCCTGGTCTTTGTATCTACAGCCAAATTACGGAGGCTCCGCCGTGTTTTGTGTGTCAACCGACGCGGTGTTGGACGTGGCCAGCCTCGGAGTGGCGCCTGGCGATATCAAGTCGGCTCGGCAGGGGTGCTGACGTCAGTCACGAGATTGCTCAGCCTTGAAATTCCGGATTGATTTTGTTAATCAAGCACGGATTAAGTTGACAATTAAATTGACACTGACAAATTCTTCGTGAGGATCAAATTAAATTCTAAAAACGGAGTCACTTGTACATTTGCACTGAATTTTAATTACATTAATAAAGGTTAAATAGTTACAGGGTTCTTCCCCAAACAATTTGCCCGTTCCTATTCGAATTTGAATTTTCCTGCCCGACTTTAAATGCTTTTAACGTCGGCGCAGTTTCTGAAGATTTGTGTAGTGATCGGATTGTCGCACGTATCCCAGTCTGGGCGACCGGTGTAGGACGTCCGGAAGGTGCATCAGTCGCATCGAACTCCAGCGGGGAGCCAGACTTGAGCCGTGATGGTCCGTGCGTAGTCATTGCTGTACGGCACACATCGCGGACTGCCTCCGATGCTGAGACGATCGGGAGTCTCTGGAAGCAGCTGTCAGTTTCCAAGGCCTGATGGCAAAGTTCAATCTAGAAATGACCGTATTGGCCAGCGAGGAATTCCGTCGTCGAGAGTGGGCTGTACCACATGGAGATGGAAGCCAAGTTGGCCCTGATTGATTTCCTCATCAATGGAACAGTGAATATGCTCCTTCTCCTGAAGAACAAATAGTCTCAATAATTCCTTCCTATTAGCAGAGTTGCAAGGTTAGGTCAGGGTCTAAATTTTTGCACGTGCTTATTCATAATTCAAAAGTGTGTAATAAAAGTCAACTTTTTTGTCTCTGATCTTTTGTCTTGTATACTCCAGTACGGTGGCCAATTTCAATTCAGCAAATTAAACGCTAACGAATTTATGAACACGTGTACCGCACGGTGACCTAAGATTGAATGGACATTATTTGAGAATTATTGCTTTCGTCGAAATTAATTGAGCCGCCTTTTCTGAAACTTTCCGATGCCGATCCTTAGGCCACTACAAATTATTCATCTATTGAAAGAAACACTATTTCTTGCACGCATATGTTTTTATTCATGATATAAACACGTGTACTAATATGAAATACAATGTTGAGGGCGCACAATCGAAAAACAAATTTACATGCTTATTTGCTCTTCATGAGAAGCAGCATGTTTATTGTTCCATCGACCAGAAAGCGAATCAGGGTCAGCTTGGCTTCCTTTTCCATGTGGTACAGTCCACCAATTGTGACTCGGATTGGAAACAAGGAGCTGATGACCTCACGTTCAATCCTGGCATACTTACCAGTGCTCCCTGATGACATTTGCTTTATTCTCATATTGTGCAAGTAAGCCTGGCCCGATGACCACACAGAGCTCATCAATGTACCGCAAGTATACAAAGTGCATAGATCCCAGCAGCAATGAAGGTGAACTTTAACCCGACGGTGGACATGTCAACGCCTTTCATTCTGATGCCTAGACTGAGTACGACCATGCCTAAACCACTCGCCACATACTTGATCAATGGGAAGATTTCCTTACAAATGGTGTCATTGAAGAATTCACAGAGGATGGTCATTGCTTTGTGATTGGCTACCATCTCCAACAGTATTGCCGAGTTGTTGAAATCTCCGTCGTCCAGTACTTTACTCTCAAGTTCATCCTTCCTATCGGTGACGATAATAATGAAATGGTAGGTGTATGTAATTAGAAATCATGCTACAACTATCACCATTGTCATCAGATATGTGCCGTGAAGTAGAAACATGACTTCCTGAGAATATGTCCATTCATCATAATCGTCACTTCGTCGACTAAGCAGGTCACAAACGTTGGTTATGACTGCAAAAGGGATTGAAAGCCCAACCAACGTATTTTGGCCATACTCAAAGTATTTGGCGCGTGTTGTCCGCTTCTCTTTTGTGCTTGTATTATTCACTTTCTTCCTGCTCTGGTACATCATTTGATTGCACAACTGAACCATGTCGTCTCTTCGCCACAAAATGAGAAGGTTGAAAACAGTGGACAGACTGAACGTGATGAAAAAGGGGACCGCGATGATTCGCACGCCTTGACTAAGGAGATGGTCATCGGATTGAAGCATGCGAACCACAGGTTGCAATTGAAACCAGGCCCCCATGCGAGCTGCTACGGTTAAGAAACCGGCACTGATGTGTTTCCACCATGACAAAGTTTGCCTTACTGATTTCGTCACAGGATCCCAGTCGAGGGCAAATACGCCCGTACGGCTCAAAAGTGATAGGCCACGCTCAATTACACGTACCTCAGTTTGCATGATCATTTTTGACTCCGAATACCAGACCACCAACTCTCTAAACTCACCAGTGCGGTATTGAAGTCTCAAATAAGTCAAACTTAATTTATCTACTCAATCAGTCGTGAGAAGAAACGTTCGGTAGAATACTTGATGAAATTGTGATAATAGAAATGTGTAAATTAAAACTGGGGAACAAAACTAGAAACATTCATTGTTTATATCTTTTCTAGCGTTACTACTTCCGAGAACTCTTCCCAGTAAGGACGTTCATTAGTCCACTCTTTCGGATTGGGAATTAATTATTTGGAAATTACTTTCTACCATTATTCCGTCCAACTGCATTGTACTGCTTTCTCAACATCAGTCGATTCGGAAAAACATCATGAAATATTACTATCTAATTCTACGACCAGGTCGAATTATCAGATAATGGAAATGCGCAATCATCTCGACGACCTGAAAACGAAAGAAATTGGGTTCAGCGGAAGGCGCCAAGTTCGAATTTAAAATCGGGTGTTTACCACTCCGGCTTGGTCCGTGGCCACGACGATGCCCTTGCCGTGCATCCCCTGACCCCCATCACCCTGACTTATCGTTCGTTCTCGGAGAGCCTCGCCCCTCCGCCCGCGGGTTTAATAATTCACGTCCTACGAAACGCCGTTGCATTCCATTCAATCTGATTTCCGTTTCTGCTGACTTCTCTCTCTCTATCCTCGTCAACTGCAAGCCGGCGACCGCGCCAACACCTTTCATCAGTCCACTTTTCGTTTTTAAAATTCAGCTTCTCATGTTGGTACTCCAATTCTTTCTTCTTCGTCTTCGATTTGGCTTCAAAAGCGTCTATGAGTCTTGGTTGCTTCATAATTCTTTTGAAATCTCGGCGACTCTGTTAAAGTGATTTTCAAATGAGGTCGGATACTTTCGTTTATCGCGACATGTGCTGCTGTCTTCAAGAGCAATGCTGATTCCTTCAATTTCGACTTCGGACGCGTTTAGTTCGACTTCCTCGTCAGTGGAAGCAACTTCAACTTCATTTGCAGTATCAACCATAATATTGAATTCTTATGTCTCTGAATCTTCAGATTACCGCATTTGTACACCGGCCGGTGGATTAACGCTCGCTAAGAATCTCATTGAGTTGGTCGTAGAACGGGCATATTTTCTGTATACCTGATTTCTGGTGTTTGACCTGTCAAAGTATAGAAAAGTTAATTGGAGCATTCAAACATGATGACAGTTTGTGTAACACTTGTTTGTTCTTGATTTCATATTTCCCTTAAGCCTTCTTTTCCTAGATATTCCAGGTTGAAGTTTTTGCTCACCGAGCACTTCTTCAAAAATTCATATCTTAGATATGTGTAAAGGATCCGGCTCGCAACACCCCTTTACAACCCTCAAAGGTCCTAATCACAAGGACATATATCGGGACTCCGCGGTTAGGGGAGTGAGAAGATGTGATTTTTTTAAAGTGAGACACTTTAACATGGGCGCTTTTGTGGGAAAAATCGGTTTATCGACTGTAGCTCCTAAACGCGAAGGGCTCAGGCCGGGTTCCTATTGCAATATTGTAGAGTTGGATGAGCTCTACAACATAATGTGCACAGATTTCAAAAACCGCGCACAGCCCAACTTAACACTGGGCTCCATGTTTCCTTTTCAATGTTCCTCTCATGTTTCTCAATGCAATAGTAATTATAAAAGGATTGCTAAGTAAGTTAAGGTAGTTTGCTCAAATGTACAACTGTCTTGTTTGTTCTTTGCTGGCCTCATACGGTAGCACATTGCGAATTCTGATAATAATTGTTACAATTATGCAAAACTCCAGAACTCATTATCATAATGAGTTTAATCGTATTCTTAACAAAATTTTAAAGAAAATTGTTGTCAAAATTACCCTTGAAAATCGATTTCAACCATTCCTTTCTAGTTTCTCAAAGTTAATATCATATCCGTTTCGTACTGATTCGTTTAGACTTAATGTTCTTTAAAACGATTAATGAAAATTGAATTATTATTGGCAATGGGATTCGAGTTATTTTGGTCGATGAGAGAGAGCTAATAAATACGAGCGCAATATGTCAAAACTTCAAGTTAAAATGGTTACGAAAAAGGAACTGCAATGGATCGAACTCTACGGGTCTTGGCTAAGTCGTTCCAGGATATACGCCCTGGAATGGAACCCTGGCACGAAACGCCTTTCTGTATCGTCCACCAAGTTGAAATTATTTGTGAACGCTTGCTACTTGGCTTGGCAAGCGTATTTATGCATCTTTTGTGCGTTAAGATATCGGGCCTCCATCGCTGGCCCACGTGTGTATCTGCTGTTAAAAATCGTGCACATGGTGCTCATGCTATCTGATCTATCCATATTCTTAACAAACTTGGCATTTGCTGTGTCACGGAATGATTTGGCGAAACTGGGGAACCAATTAATGTTCTTCAACAGAACACCAGGCAGGGAGACAGAACCCACACGACGGGAATCCAACATCCGAATCATGCAATTCTTCCTCGGAGCAACAACTATGCTCACAGTTCTCTTCTTAATGATGGCCGAATTTGTCGCATTTTCAAACGACGGTTCTCAGTGGACCGTATTTGGATTGGCGAAAATATTTGTTCACCCTGTTGTCACTATCAACGGCTCAGCGT